>JAEMWC010001615.1:0-122484 GCA_016490735.1 Pachyseris speciosa
CCAGGCCCTTACTTGTATAGAACATGGCCCATTTGCTACAGTGTGAGGATGAAATTTATGATCAGTGTTGAATGATCTACAGCTAATATTTTACATGTACAGCTGTGCATATTACTGGTAAGTCAAATTTATATTAAAAGGTTTTTTGTCCAGGACATTATTCTGTCTAAATGTATGTCTTGTTAATTATCTCTTTTTAACTTCAGGGGAAAAAGAGAGAAAGAAGCCAAACACATAATAATTATGATAATGATATAATTATTAATAATAATTATGATATGACCAAATAATTTTATGACAATTTACTGTTCAAGATACTCATTCAAATAATCCAAAAGATGAAAATGTGCAGGAAAATGACACGTTTCAATCTAATTTGAATCTACTGTAGCCAGATAGCACGAGCCTAACAAAAATTATTGGAGGGGTTGTCCGAAAGCCGATTAACCCTAATCCAAGATTAAAAATAAATTTTTTTTTTTCTCTATTGTTGAATGCTAGTATTCTGGAAAATTCTAGATTAGAGGGTATCAATCCTGAAAAGCAAAAAGCAGCAAAGAAACTTCCTGAAGTTTAAGCTAATCCTGGATTAAGTTCATCGGGTTTCAAACAACCAGGCCCTGAAGTTCTGGTGACATGCACACTACTTTACTTTGAATACTAACAATGTGATCCCCAGATTTGAGGACAGCCATCAATGCTGTTGAAATTGCAGCCATGCCAGATGAAAACAACAATGCGCCATGTCCACCCTCTAAATTATTGAGTGTGTAACTTGCAGCTTGAGTGGTTGGGTTCTCCCAGCGACTATACAACCAGCCACTCTGTAGAAAAAAGTACAATAAAAGGTTGAACACTCAGTCAACTGAAAGAGTCTGAAATGGCTTGTAAAGAAAATTTATCATTCCATTGGAAAGAGACTATTCTAGACTGCATAATGACAAGAGCAACTTCACCCATGGAGATCCAGTCTTCCTTTGCAAGTCAAAGCATTGAATCTTTTGCCTATAATGGCCTCTTCATTATTATGTAGCACCAGAAACATTGCCCAACTTCTCCCCTACAATCACCATGGCACCATCACACCACCACCTTCTACTTAACAATAATTTTATTAGATTTAATGAGCTTGAGATTTCTATCGTGTGATAGCTGATGAGGGCACAGCCCGAATCAGCTATGATGCATAGAAATTGAGAGCCAACAATCTAATTGTTTTAGTATAAATCTACTAGTCGTTCAAAACTTAACAGGTAAATTATCCAAATCCTCCTCACAGATACTTCGAAAAAAGCAAAGAGGCAGGCTGAATTTTGTTGACAACCACTACTCACTATCTATCACAGAATAGATAGCGAGTAGCGTAGCCAATCAGAGAATGGCATTCGTGATAGGATGCTAATAGATTTATACTAAATCATAACAGAAGAAGATGGTACACTGTACCTTAATTAAGATAACATTCAAGAATGATAAAAGACTGGTTTTAAAAGTGCTGTTATTCAGGAAATATTGTATCCCCCCGAGGTTTTGTTTTTTGTTTTTTCATTTGGACCCCATCCTTGCTCACCTGAAAATTTCAGTTACCAGTTAGCTAATTAAGCTCACACTCTCATTCAAGGATTTGTGGTGTTTGAGGTCCCCCTCCCCTATGGAATTCCAGTGACCTTGTGCAGGGAGAGTAAGGCCCGTTTCAAACGTCGTGCTACTGCCGTGTCGAACTCAATTAATCGAATTAAATTCGACTCAGGCACGACGTTTGAAACCAAGTCATGCTAATGCCGTGTAGCACGGCAAGCCTTGCCGTGCTACACGGCAGTAGCACGACTTGGTTTCAAATGTCGTGCTACTGCCGTGTCGAACTCAATTTATAAATTAACAATTTGGATTTGCTTCGTACAATGGCTGCTCAGTGTTTTGATTACGGCACCCGACGACTCTGAGTAAGAGATTGGGCAACAGCTTTTTATCCGACAGAATTAAATTCGACGTCTAAAACGAAGTCGTGCTGGAGTTGTGCGACAGTCGAGCCAGCTTAGCACGGCAGTAGCACGACGTTTGAAACAGGCCTAAGGAAGTGTGTCATTTCTTATCATATGATCTCATGATGATTATGTCAGTAGATGATATGAAGCACATCTGTTTGTTAAGCATAATGGCTGTTTTCACACTAGAGACGAACAAATCGTCTGGACGGACAAATCGTCTCAGACGGACAAGTCGTCTTAGTGTGAAAACGGGACAATCAAAAAATAAGACGAACAAACCGTCTGAATTTGTCCGTCTGTTTTGTCCTTCTGTGAAGACGATTTTTAGAAGACGATTTGTCCATCCAGACGAACAAGTCGACTAAAGTACGACCTAAATTCACATCAGATGAACAACAGCCGGACAAATCGTCAGATGATTTGTCCGTCCAGATGATTTGTTCGTCTCTAGTGTGAAAACGGCCAATATTGCCTTTGTGACCTTGGCATCGTGCGCAATAATTCAAATTACCTCATAAGAGAAAAAAATGATTATTCTGAAGCAGTAAAATTCAAGCCAATTTTAAGGTAAGCCTTGTGGAGTGTCAAGCACAGGATCATGAGGACCAGAGCAATATGGGCCTGGCTCACCCCAAGAATGGTCGTCGTGTGACATCTTGCAACCAGGGCATTTTCAAACGCGTTTGGGGTGAGCACTCACTTGATCTGTTGATTCACCGTTATCGACGATGTGAGAAGCTTCGGTAGATGCCAATATATGCCTTCCATCAGTCGAGTAAAAGCGATACAGCCAACAAGTGAGAAAAAGGCAAAACTGCCAACTGCAAGTGTGGCATGTACTAGGACAAGCACGAAATGAGCTCGGTATGACTATAGGTAGTATATAATAATAATAATAATAATAATAATATAATAATAATAATAATCACTTTATTTAAGTCTCAAATCTATCTAGCTGAGCACAGATGCTCTACTAATTGGGGAGACTAAATCAAATCAACTCTAAATAAATCAAATCAAATCAAATGTTGGTTTTTGGGGAGAGGAGAAAACCGGAGTACCCGGAGAAAAACCTCTCGGAGCAGAGTAGAGAACCAACAAACTCAGCCCACTTATGACGCCGAGTCCAGGAATGGAACCCGGGACACATTGGTGGAAGGCGAGCGCTCTCACCACTACGCCAACCCTGCTCCCTCGGGAGCACCTGTGTTGTTTCCCAGTAGAAAGTAAATTTCCATACTGTAAAACTACTCACCAAATATGGTTTAGCTACACGTGTATTCATAGTTAAAATCTTTTAACTACATCAGTGGCCTATTGTTGAAAAACCACTGCATGCAGAGGCTATCCTGTTTCCCATTAGCGAACTTTGGCTCTCCAATTTAGAGCAGCATCAATCCAAATGAACCGATGCTACCCAATTAGCTACAGTAATTCCATGTGCTCCACTATTCAAGCACTTGTTAGCTGCTGTAGCTAGGATGACTAAATTTTACACTAAATTAAAAGTTTAAGTCCAATTACGTTAGCTTTCTGTAAGTTATTTCAAGCGGGATCACAACAATGATCAGGAGGTGAGGAAAAAAAGAGGACAACTGACAATTTCAAACTCAGTTACGTTTGGTTGTAATGCACCTTATCCCCGAGTGGGTTCGCGTCAACGATGAAATTGTCAATGATATAGAATACGATCACAAACAAGGTTTACATTTTGCAAGTAAAAAGAGAAAATGAGAGAAAGTAATTTTTAGTTACAAATCCGCTACCCCTCCTACTTCAGTTTAGGTGTGAAATTAAAAAAAAACACTTGTCGGACTCTTCAGTCCATGAAACAACGACATATCATATAACTGCAACACGTTTTTTTGTTGTTGTTTTTGCTGATCCTGCCCTACCTTTCCTGTGGCCAGTTCCTCTCCATGAGCGACAGAAGAAACTTGGAAAGTTGACGAAGAGAAGATTGGAACATTGATAGGATGGGCTTCTTCTACAGGAATCCATTCACTTCCGACAGCCATTGACTCGAAACTTTTAGACAAAGACTCTCCTTCCGCCATGCTGTCCCAGTATATTGTTCCAGGTAATTTTCTAGCTTCGCAGATTCGGTGTGGAAAATGTTTCCTAAAAGGATACAGTAAGCTTCTATTCAGAATAAAGCTTACGTTACCCAGTGTTTTCTACCTGATCAATGGTCTGATCCAAACGCGCGCCGCACCAACAGAACTTTGGACTGTGCCTGCCACGTAGCCAAAAATACACATATTGTCTGAATTAAATTACTTTTTCCTTGTAAACAATGCTTGCAACGACGGCCATTCACTCAAGCATTTCGCAAATTCATGACCCGAAAATATCAAGCGGCCCACGCGGCGGCCCACGCGCGGCCCACTCAAAGTGGCAGGCAACCTCATGCCCAGGACCCTCTCGATATTCAAAATGGCGATCATTTGACCTAAAACACGTATCGTTTCGCTTTAGTGTACATGTGTAAATCATTCTTCTGCCTCAAACCACTTGGCTGTTGATTATGGCAACTTGGCCTGAAGCGAATCAGAAACGTTTGCATGCACGGTAAGAGTAAGCTAGAAGGATTTTTATAAAAAAAAAATTAATGTAATGTAGAGGCACTGTAACGGTGGGGGGCTGGGGCTCTTGGTTTGAAACCTTTTCATGGGAAAAAGACCTCACCCCTGGACAACTAATGAATGTCACGCTACCCATTGGGTGCCTCGGCTAGTTGAAATGAGGTTGTAACCCCTGAATAATGGCTCTTGTACTCAGTCCATCTGATGTTTTTAGTGTACAAAACGGGTCATAAGACCCTGGGACACTAGTCCAATTCGTGCAAAAACTAGCAAACTAGACATTGCATGCTTCTATCCTTAACATTACCATACTTACTCCACTTACTGCTTCTTTCTAGTCCCCCGCACTAATCCCCCCATGTTTCAACATTCAGTCCATCAAAGGACTAATCTATCACTTGCTTGTCTAACACCATCACAATTGGGAACCTTCCCAATCAAAATGCGAGGATTACCACCACCACTATCTGATACAGACAAGGTTAATTTTATGTCTAATTTTCTAGGCCAAAATAACCCCAAAAAGTCTGAAATTGTATTAGTCTAAAGTCATAGATGTACAGTAAAGATTTTGAAGCCATTCAATAAATTTGCAGCTCAATAATTATGTTATTTTTTATATCAAGCCCTAAAATACTTGGCTGCATCTCATGTTTTAAACTTCAGTTGATAAAACACTCCTGCCCATTTATTACACATTCTAAAGAACTCATCGAAACCAAACTAAAATTCCACATACCAGTACATGCAGTAGGTCCTCCCATTAAAGAATTGATTGTACATGTATGTGGTTTCTGCAGAGACATGGCAATAGGGACCTTTAGATTTAACTACGAGTACGAGATCGACTACGAGTACGACTTTTTAAATGTGGTTCACATGCTTTGCATAAGCACTTCGTATATCAATCCTGTTTCCAAAATCTTATTTTCTGTTATGAAGCAATGGATCAATGGAGGTGACTGGTTTGAAGTTTGAAAGTTGTACTCATACTCGATCTCGTACTCATACTCAAATCTAAAGTCCCCTAATGTTGTAAACAAGAAAAATAGTCCAGTGAAATTACTTCATTGACTCAGTCCATTGGTATATTACATGTAAGTGTGCTGATTTGGGTGATGAATGTTTGTTCTAAAATATTGTGGCTTTCTGTATTACATTGATGTGGAGAAAGGCCACAGGCCACAGGCCACAAGTTACCATGTGCTTGTGAGATTGGTTGGCCAGCTTAGAGAATCAAGTGACTAATTTTTGTGTGTTTTTTTATTGTTTCTTTTGTTTAACTACAAAAAGTTGCAATAAAATGTTTCTTTAGAACATGATAAAAAGCTAATTCGACGACATTTCGATGTTAGCATAATGTCATTATCAAGCCAAAAAATGATAAACTTTTAAATGTAAGGCGTATAAATACTAAAAGAACATAGTAGGTGATTAAGAATTGTTTACAGAAATAAATAAACTAAACAAAACATATAGCACGTATGGAGTCTATTTGCCACATTTAAATTAGGTTTGAGTTTCTTGATGAAAAGCATTTCAAACACTAAACAATGAAACCTGCTTTGGCATTTCTAGAGAATCTTTAAAAATGTTGCATTCAAAAGATCACTGCCACCAATTGTGCTTCAGTGAGATGTTTGCCAATTGCCAAATATTTGTGTTCAGCAACGCATTGGAAAAGGTGTTGGGTTGTGTAACCGACATAATCTGCATCGCACAAATCACATGAGAAAATGATAAACAATGCATTTGCTGATTTAAACAAAAGATGGCGTTGCTTCCTTAGGCCTAAAGTCTTGTTGCACTGTAGAGCCAATCTCATGACTAAGAGCATGTAAATGCCTCCAAACAGCACTTGATGTTTGAAAAGAAAACTTATTCTGACTATGTTGGTATCTCTTTCCTTTATATGCGCTGAAGGACCTGAGGGGTCTCGAAGAGAAATATTAGAAATTGTAAAAGATTCAATAAGGCCCTAGGATAACTGAGATGTAAAGAGTGATTTTTCTCATTATGCATAAAAAGCCTCTGTTGTAGAAGACAATGTTATGTCGCACTTATGAACTTTTTAGCTTTTTATCATGTTCTAATAAGAAACATTTTTATCTCAATTTTTATAGTTAAATGTTTTCCAAAGTCACTTCTTCTTTGTTGCTTTTGTTGTATGAAAATGCAAGAAAAACTCCAAGGAACTTCAGCTTCTTATCTTATTTATGGCCAATGTTTTCAGCTTGTTCAATCTTACATACATATGTACTTACATACTTTATTTATTCCAGAAGCAAACTATATTAACAATTAAAAACTAAGAAGAAAAATGCTTCGAGAAAAGGAAGTTAAGAGGTTAACCCTATATGAAAAATCCCTTAAAAAAAAAGAAAAATATAAATCAAGATCTTTACAATCAAATATTTAAGTACAATATGAGCTTAGATTTAAAATGCTGAAAGCTATCAGCTTCTACAATATCACCCAGTAAATCATTCCATAATTTGGCAATCCTAACGAAAAATGAATGTTTATAACAATTAAGTCTTGCTGGTTTGACATAGAGTTTGTATTAATTGATGTCATTTGCTCTCGTAGACCGAGTTGTGGCGAAATAAAAAGTCTTCAAATTTTAAGTGATAAAAACCAAAAACTATCTTTAGTTATAACATTCAACCAAAGATAAATAAGTTCTACGGTCAGAAAGAGTAGGCCATTTTAGCAGTTTGCATCGGTCTTCATAGGACATGTCTCCTTTGTCTAATCTAATCTAATGATTTTGTTGCTGTGGAATCAACTGCAGTGACAGGAGAATGAATATAATAATAATCACTTTATTTAAGTCTCAAATGCATTTAGCCGAGCACAGATGCTCTACTAATTGGGGAGACTAAATCAAATCAACTCTAAATAAATCAAATGAAATCAAATGTTGGTTTTTGGGGAGAGGGGAAAACCGGTCGGAGTACCCGGAGAAAAACCTCTCGGAGCAGAGTAGAGAACCAACAAACTCAGCCCACTTATGATGCCAAGTCCGGGAATCAAACCCAGGACATATTGGAGAAAGATGAGCGCTCTCACCACTGCGCCAACTCTGCTCAGGACACACATCCCAGAAAACAAATTAAAACAGATCCAAAAGAAGTGTTGCAGTCTTGAGTATTTATAAGACTAGTGCACTACGTCTTTGTAGGTTTTAGAGTCTGAGTGTTATAAAAGCTGGGATGTTCTGTGTTTATTTGTCTTGCACTATGATGTTGAATATATATTATGCTCCTTGTAGAAATGCCACTCTTGAGTTTCTGATAGACAGAAGAGATGAGAATTCAAAAACCAGGCAAACAGGCAAAAGAGATTCAGCATTTGAAAATTTGGCCCTTTCTGGGGAGCATGATGGACAACCTTTGAGCAGAGTATCTTCATTCCATACAGACTCATTTGTATGCAGTCAATACAATGATAGATTGCAGGTCTCTATAGCCTCACCGTTATCTTCAGTAGGGGTATGTTTTGCCATATTTTGCCTTAAATATCTAACTGTTCAGCTAATTGTATTGATTATGTTATCTGTGTTAAAGGTTAATTTAGAAGAGTACGCAGGTAGGCTTTTCCCAGGGGATGTGATTTGGATTCCTTGATCTTAATTTGGAAAAACATATATTAAAAATATTAAAACAATGAGAGAAATGCAAAGCCCAACAATTTTCACAATACTGTTAATGTTAAGATATCTGAGAGGCCCTATCAGTAGCTACATATTCACATACAGATGTGGAAAAGTGGAAAACAGTATGCTGCTCTGAGAGGTTTAATAACAACTAGAAGTACATCCTTTCTGAGGAGTGCAGTGCATTCACGCAGTAGATGCCCCTGGAGCCTTATATGTTAACGTCAGACAGTGTACTGAAGAGGTACCTTTTGCCTCATTTCTCTTCACTCTGACTGTAAGGCCTCTAGAAAACTAATTAAAGTACAAAAAAAAAACCCTTGTCCAGACTGTAAATTACAGGCATCAGTGGTTATGTTTCTTTTTTAATGCAGTCTCACAGAAGTGGCAGCAGACATGGAAGCTTTGTAACCATTGGCTGCATCAGTATTTTTCTTACTTTTCTTCTCCTTGTCATTGGTGGAGTACTGGTTGCAATTTATAAGAAGAAACATGTTGACAAAAGTAAGTAACATTTTAGCTCCTGGGAATTCTTATAATTTATGTTATTTGTGAATGGCATGCTATCAATAAAAATTTAATATTCATTTTCTTTGTAGAGTACAATTCATTTTGTCATTGTTTAAGAGCTCATTTATTTTTGGTGTAACAGGTTAGCTTGAAATGTACTGTATCAGCTCACAGCACAGAAACACTTAACAAGCAATTGATTATTAATAATAGTATTACAAATCAGTGGGTTGAAAAGAACAAAGCATAAGCATCATCTTCACAAAGGATCATGGACAGGGAATGGGTCACGAAATCCCTGGCACTCAGCCAACTATCTTGTCATCATCATCATCATTAATTAGCGCATCTGTCACACTGACAGCTAGTCTACTTAGTGGAGAGGAAGAACCTTGTTCTAGCTTGCTGCCAGTGTCACACCCCCTTGAAAACAAGCGTTCTATTGAGTAAGATAATAAAGTTCCTTTGCAAATTGTTATGGAGCTGTTAAAACAAAGTGTAGTCAAGCAAAGCAAAAGTGTAGTCAAGGAAACTTTTTACAATGTGTTTTCCAACCAAGAGGTGTTACTTCAAAAAGTAGCACCTCCTTTGTTAAAGCGCCGCCCATTCAAACTATACAAATTCAGTATCCTGGAAAAATAATAACAACGTGGATGAAATAAAACAAGATTTTAAAATTACATCTACTTTATGAAAGGTCGCAGCATGTGCTTTAGACAACTTTTACAGTTCTCTGTGCTTTTATGCTAACGGTCAATTTTCCCAATCTGTGATATGCAAATAACAGCTAAGTAAGCTGTAATGGGGGATCAAAATCCGCAAAGGGGGTCCAAATCCACTAGTGGATTTGGTTCCCTGGGGGTCCACATTCCATATTCCATATTTCCATATCCATATTTAGAGAGTAGACTTTACATTGCTAATTGCTTATCAGTGTTTTCCTGTACTATGAGTAAAAATAGGTAGGAAATGGTTGCTTGAAAATACTCCTAAAGTTAATAATAAAATTATTTATTAATAAAACCTTTTTCTTAATTTTGTTTCTCTTTTGGCCCCAAATTTTATTTAAATTATCAAATTTTTCTATCTTTCTTTAATAGATTTTTCATATTAGTTAATTAACATACATTTATAGGAACACAAATTTACCATTTTGCAATGGACACTTGTTTTAATCATAGTGATTATGTTAACCTCTTTAGCCACAATAATAGCTTGTGAATTGGTGAGGGCAGCCGGCTTGTTTGGATTTACAGGTATGAAATAAGCTTCAAAGAAAGTTGTCATATCATAATGATTGCTGTACTGTCTCTTATACTGTAACTATTTAGTCCCCAGGGGAGGGTTGAGGTCATTTGATTTTAGATATAACAATAATAGTAATAATAATAATAATAATATGACTGACAAACCTGTGGCCCTCAAACTTCCGTATTGAATTGGAATTTGGAAATGTTGGTTTTTGAGGAGAGGGGAAAACTGGAGTACCTGGAGAAAAACCTTTCGGAGCAAGGACAACGACCAACAAGAAACTCAACCCACTTATGATGCCGAGTCTGGGAATCAAACCCCGCTTGGTGGGAGGCAAGTGCTCTCACCACCTCACCATCCCTGCTTCCCTGAAAAGGTTTTATCATAGGGTTGGGGGCTTACTGCAATTGAGAAATTGAACAAAATTCATCATAAACAACTACTATTTCCATTTCTAAACAAACAAATAATTTGAAACACAGCATTAGCTGGGTATGTATCACGCAAAAGAATTAGCCATGTAAAGTGCAATGATTCTTCAGAGAGTGCAATAGTTCCCTGTCGTACTCTCCTAGTACCCAGCAATGGGTGACAAATCAATTATTTTCAGCATACATGCATGTTTAGGGTTAGTCGTCTTTCTTACTACTACATTCTTCATCCACTCCATTAATTTAACACATTTGAAAATCTGAGGGAGCCTTATTTCTCAGTGATTTCCCTAACAACAACAACAACAAGAATCTTTATTATTCACACCTTTTCTTACAATTGAAGGGCTCGGAGCATAACCATCCTATGTCGAATTTTGAGTCGTTTTTCGATTTTGCTTGGATTTGTCTGAATTTCTGCATGTGAACTGCAATTCGATGGAAACACATTGTATGGTATTTTTTTGACTGATTCATCCAGAATCCAGAAATGCATTTTTTCTTACGTACACCAAGAAACCAACCTTCCATGGGAGTGGTTTGCAAGTTGCATTACATCTTCTTAGTAAGAAAAAATGCATTTCTGGATTCTGGATGAATCAGTCAAAAAAATACCATACAATGTGTTTCCATCGAATTGTAGTTCACATGCAGAAATTCAGACAAATCCAAGCAAAATCGAAAAACAACCCAAAATTCGACATAGGATGGTTATGCTCCGAGGCCTTCAATTAGCATTGCATTTTTAAAGGAATTTAGATCTGTAAAAACGGGAAAAGAAAAGCTAAACTTAATTACCATTTAAAGGTGTCTAGGGGCTAAATAAACTTAAGTTTTCTAGTTGCAAAATATTCCTTTATTCCTGATATCATAGAACCTATGCCCACATTGTTTTAACACTGTGGTAATTAGATTCAATGAACTTGCTAGCCAAGCTCTCATTACAATCCTGACCGTCGGTCTTCTCTGGGCTCGGGATAATATCTTTAAATAAATCTCTAGACTCAAGTAGTGAGCTAGCTGAATCGTGAACCCATGCTCCTGTTTCTTTTACAAATTCTTCATTACTAAGAACATAAAAGGGAAGTTCACTCAGTAACATTTCAGTATCGGTCCATTAGTTCAAATAAATTTACTTGTACAATGTCAAACAGTAGCTGTGAGTAAATAACTACTAATCTCAGAAGGAGACTTCGTGACAATTTCTCTACCAATCTAAAATACCTGGTCGTAGGAGACACTCATCTCTGCATTTTGAAATCATGGTGCTTTAAAGCGTTCTTTAAACTTGCAGAAGTCGTCAGCGTTGTCAACTGAGGGCTGTTCGGTAGCGGTTTCATTCTTTTTTACATAAATCTGTTAATCTTCTTTTAACTAAAAGTTCATTCAAATTTGTCGTTTTATTGAATCTGAAGCTTACATTGACACTAACTTGCCTTTTCTAATTTCGGTTGAGGTGGAGTAACAAACTGGTTGGGAATAAAGCTGATATTCAACAGGATCCCAGGAGTATTTTTCAGGTCAGTGATATCAATGATGTCAAACATGGCATGTGCTAAAATCAGGAACACTGGAACAGAACCACTGGAACTGAACAACTGGACCAAAACAAGTGGAACAACCGAAACCCATTTGGCACACGTAAAGAGTGTATGCTAAATCCCTGCTTGTTTAACCCTTTCACTCCCAAGGGGTCTCCCTTTGACGAGTAAAATTGTCTGGCGTTAGACAGAGTAAAATCTATAAGGTCACTCTTGGGAGTGAAAGGGTTAAAGGGAGATAGTTTTTTTAACCCTTTCACTCCCAAGGGGTCTCCCTTTGACGAGTAAAATCGTCTGGTGTTAGACAGAGTAAAATCTATAAAGTCACTCTTGGGAGTGAAAGGGTTAATGAACGTTGCGTGCTAGCAGCATAGTATTAATTAGTTTTCCATTGAAAACCAAAGAGAAGAGAAATTTTTGATGAAAAAGAGTGAAATTATTTTAGCTCAACGAACACATGAATTTAGCTTGATTGCATGCATGGTTTCATGATCAATGGACTGGACGAAAAAAGACTAACATAAACCTGTGTCTTGGTTTCTGTCTGTACAAAGGAAAGACATTAACTGAACAAGTCCTTGTGTTTGTTCATTCTTTTGATAGTGCATTTGTTCATTGGGACATCCATTTATTTGTTGTTCTTTTACCACTCTAAAGATGCATTCATTCATTCATTCATTCAGAAGGATGGTGGTCAGTCAGTCAGTCAGTCAGTCATTCATTCATTCAGTTGCTTAGGGACATTAATTGTAATTTTATTTCTCTTTTGCAGTGGTGCCATAACCAAAAACTTTGTAGTTACAAAGAATTTGATGGCCAATTTTATTCTGGAGTCATTTTTCAGTCCATCCCAAATAAAGAAGTATATCGATGAAAAGACAAGGACGTATCTGACTACTGATAACATTGGTATGTTTTGCTATAAAGGTGCATAATTATTGCTCATTTTCAAGCACTAATATTTTGATGTATCATTACTACCAATTTTTATAAGTTAATACCTTTAACGTGGTATCAAAGAAATGCCCAATTATTGGTGAACAAGTTATGAAACGTTTTTTGACATAACAGTCTACCATAGCAACACCATAGCCTGTTGAAAACACCACTTATTTTAGCTTTAAGCGACAATAACTAAAAAACAAGCTTGGTGACCCCCATTTTTTATTTTCAGGAAATAATAAGCATAACATAATAAAACTTTTTGTAAAGTTAAAAAAAAACTGTTGGAGCGGATTCACAGCCACCTTAAATTTTTTCAAAATTTCAGGTAGCTCTGAATCCGCTCCAACAAATTTTTTTTTAACTTTTATGCTTATTATTTCCCAAAAATAAAAAATGGGGGTCACCGAGCTTGTTTTTTAGTTATTGTCGCTTAAAGCTAAAATAAGTGGTGTTTTCAACAGGCTATGGTGTTGCTATGGTAGACTGTTATGTCAAAAAACGTTTCATAACTTCTTTATCAATGATTGCACATTTTTTTGATACCAATTTAAAGGTAATAACGTATAAAAATTGGTAGAAATGATCCACCAAAAAAATAGTGCTTGAAAATGCTGGAAACCAGTAGGAGCCACCTTAAGAAATATCCCACAATAAAATGTCTGATTCTATAGAATACAACAAAAACACAGTTTTCTCACAGATTTCAACAATCAAGATCATGCATTTCCTTATGCACTATACGTGAACAAAGAAAACTGTAAGTACTGGATGGTTTTGGTTTCTCCATGTTAATGAGAATAGATTTTGGCATTTATTTCATTCTGTACATTTCTTCTTCATTTTGTATTTGGCTTGTCTGAAAAGTCATAACTTGGCAACTCGAAAAGTGGTTTGTTAGTTTATACATTTGTTTAAAATAAAGTAGAGGTATGAGTACTTCATAACAAAAAATTGCTGATGACTTTTTTTGTACCTTTCTCAAACAGATGATCAACTGGAAGAACTCCTCAATTCAGCAAGTGCTGATGCTATGATCAATGAGCAGCTAGATGTCTTTATGGGCACACCAGAAGGTTTTTCCTTTTAAATTTATTTATAATTTTTTTTTAATTCCCTTTATTCAGTTTAATGTATAATATATTTTGCGTCAGTGGAACCACAGTTTAATGATGACTGTTTGCTGTATAATAAAGAACAATATATTTATTATATTGGTTCCTTTCATTACATAACCTATGTACAAGTTAATATTGTACATGATTAAAAGTGCAAAGTAAGTGTAGAAAATGAATGTTGAGTATTTATCCTGATCCAACTATCCCCTTTGCCTTCATGGGAACGATTCCAGCAACAGACTTTTTTAACTTCCAAGTCAAAAGGGAAAGATGACGTCATACAATGAATGTTGATTGTGATATCCAGATGACCAATTTTGTTCATCTTTGCAGGCCTCAGACTACTCATGCTTGGCATCACCAAAGCCAAGCTTAAGCCGCTTGTGAAACCACACCTGATGCGTATCAAGACTTCTATTGTACCCCTGGTAAGGCAACAGTTTATTAACGAATGACTCTTTTTTTTTTTTTCAAAACAATGTTGTTTCATGTTTGCTTGGTATAAAATGTAAAACAGGTGTGCTTAGATTGTATACTGTACTTGTATTAGATCAGGTTATGTACCACTGCACCAATCAAAGCTTACTTTGTAACATGCTAAAGAAAAATGAATCAGACTTACGGACATGACTTGATGCCAATGCAATGCAGCCAGATACAAACAGAAATACAAAGTAAAAGTCTCTTTCACAGCAGAATAGAGTACTAGTTAATTAAGTGATGACACCACAAAACTAATTTTGTCAAATCCTCCAGGCCACTGGAATTGTTAATTAAAAACCTGCGCACAGGTCACATTTGTAACAGATAAGCTGTTTCCTGCTTCCAGCCCATTTGCGTTCTCTGCATTCATTTCAGCTAAATCTGCCAGCCCATGAAATATTTCCTTAGTTGTCATGCATCACAGTTGTTTTTCAGTCCCTCTGCTTGTGTGCTATTGTTTAGTTCTAAGAAAGAATATAACTAAAAACATCTATTGGAGCAGTCAATCAGCTATTTCTCCCTGCAAGGACAAAATACAGGGTTTGATCAAGCTCATACATGTAGTATTCTGACTGATAAGTTTTTTAGAACATTGGAGAATAGCCTTACTTGTCGACTTTAATTAATATATTATGACTTTCTTGTATAACGTTACCATTACCATGTACTTTTATCTACTTTACTGTACGTTTTCTTGGATTACTGTTTTGTTTTGTTTTGTTGTTTTTTTAGTTGCTGTCTTGTATAGAGTCAGTGGAAATATTAAACGGTGACCATCTCAGAGAACAAGTATGTGGTCTTTTACTTCCACGCTTGCACCTTTCTTCGTCTAAGTTGTAATTTTCTGTAGCTTGATTATCAGCTGCTCTGAGGGGCGAGTTGGAGGAGGGGAGGGAGAGTGGACCAATCTCTCTCCCTTCAAAGACGTGGAGGTACTTGTTGATAATCAGACTATAAATTCCAAGGCAATACACAAATCAATCAACTGCGGCTGTCATATTCTGGTTCTAGTGAAACTGAACTTTAGATACGTCAGTTCAAACCAGGAATGGAAGACAGAGGCTCCAGTAGGAAATTAAGAAGGAAATGTAACTTACGTCACTTCGCCTGAAGACTGCGGCTTACACCACTGCATCACATCTCATCCCAAAATGCAATTCTATGTTTTAGTTCGTTTGTGTTTTTGGTCTTAGGATTCTCTTGTCTTCCACTGTTCGGCAGTTTGGCTTCCTACTTATAGTCATCTTCCCAAAATGAGCACATATTTATGATCATAGCAAAATACCGGAAAATCGGATTGCATTGCTACTTCCATTAGCTGTTAAATTAGGACCTGAATTTGAAATACCTCAATAAGGTGTTTAATTAAATTAACCATACAGAAAATAATGCCCTGGGCTGGAGGAAGGATGACTTAACATGTTACGACACCTTGATATGTGGGTTTTTGCATGACATGATTTCCGTCCGCAAACCATTGATAAGCTGTATGTCTAGCGCAACCCTAAGTATGGGTGTGGTGTTTGTTGTCCCCCAAGTTGGCTCAATTTTTTAGAGCCTACGTCAGGGGCGCCCAATAAGCTAAATCAACCAAAATATGTAGAAAGGAATTTTTGAGTACCTTATGGTGTTTGAAGTCTGTTTAAAGTGATGGTTTCATAAGCTAGAAGAGGTTCATCTGTTCGGATTCCCTAGCTGAAGATTTAATCGCCCGAAAATGTTAGGGAACCAAATCTTCCTTTGAGAAAATGCAAGATGAAATGAACTCTCCACGAACTTTCTAGGGAACTATTTTCTTTCCGAAAATGCTAGCTGGCGTTACGACCTTTTCGAAAACCTCAATGGCTATGATTTCCCAATTGGGAATCTTTTAGGCCACGTTTTAGCTACGAAAATCCGAGTGCACTCTTTAATCAACGCCGAAAGCTCGAGGCGAATTACCCTCCACCGAACAGATATCTACCGAAACTTATCGCTGGGTGCCCCTGCTACGTTAACGTCTGGTATAGTAGCAGCAGATATCTGCCATGGAGAGACAATGGCTAGCCTTGAGAAATATTACGATCTTTATCTTCACCGTCAGGACTGGTCAGAAACATGGCAGAGGCCTGCAACCAGCTATTTTCACCATTCATGAACTATTTTATTGAAGGCTATTTACCTCAAACATCTAAACCAATTTCTCATTTCCAAGCAACAATTCCTTGTTCTTGCTACTGTTGAATACACGCTTTGCGAGCAGTGGGCACGATCAATCAACTTTTAGATAACAAATCCACAAATCAGTAGACCCTGTCACGTGTCAAGCTAGATATCAGGGATGCTCATCTAGGTCAATCCTCAGACATCGGAACTGATCAAGTCTTCTTAAAACCCCCCACCACGGAGAAACATTGTACGCATTTTGATGGAACAAAGAAGGCAGCGATCATTTTGAGATAAATTTGACATTTCTCTTCTGACAGGATAATCTGACTTATGATGATAATTGTTGAATTTTTTTTTTATTTTAGGTCGTGGATTTGATCTCAACAAGAACACATGAGCTAACAGCACAGCAAGCCAAACATGTACGTAACGAAATACTTATCGCTGTCAAAGCAGTCTGTAGTTTGTATTGCCATTTGAAGCTTTATGCAAATCTTAAACTGGAAAAAAGGGGCGATGATTTTCGATGGAAAAAAACTGTCTTTCACGTTCATGCGTGGGTCGGGTGGGTGGCTGAGATCAAATATGGACTGATAGCGGCTGCCAGTCACCCCACCTAAGAATTGTTTTTAAAACCGCCAAAAGACTATGTGATATGTGCGGTGTATAAATACTTCATCAAACTGGACGCCTCAGTGTCGCACGGTAATCCATAAATCAGGGAAAATCGAATCATACATTCTCAGCTACGGGATATTGTGGGAAAATAAAGAGATTGTAGGAGCTCATGGGCTCCTGCGGAAAGAGATACAAAGAATCAAGCAGAGGGAAAGTGTAATGTTCCTTAAAAAACAAATGCAAGCTTCCAAATAAGGTAGTGACGGTATATTTAACAATTATGCTGCGAAATCGCGCGGAATATCGTCTGATACTTTGCCGACGAGGCGGTAGACCGAGTTGGCTAAAAGCAGGCGATATTCCTAAAATAAAGATTGAGCAGGATCATTGTTTTATTATTAAACATGTTAATGACAAAGCACAATTTTCTGCGTTTATTGCACAAAAAGCTAGAAACGCCGCTATTTTTCTCCGCGACACACAAAATTACTCACTTGTTCATCACATTGTAACAATGTTCAAATATGGTCATGGCTCTCTCAATATTTATCATGCGCGCTCAACAGATATCCTGCGATATACGTTATTTTATGTGTCGCGGAGAACAATGGCGCCACCCACCTAATAGTCCAGTTTCGAGTTCGCCATGATCGCTGAATAAAAGCACAGAGAACGCATTTGTACAGGGTTAGCCTCCATCTGAAGTGAATATATTCATAAATTCCAGTGAGAAGATGACCTGTTTACAGCTCTCTCTATTGTTTAATTTTCAAATTTGTGGCACATTCCCGCCCGTATTTGTGAATATTTTACTTTAGGTCGAGGCTAACCTTGTATGAATGCGTTCTCGGTACTTTTATTCAGCGGTCATGGCGAACTTGAAACTGGACTATTTTGATTCGCGATTCCCCTGTGACTTCACTCATTTACATATACGATTCTCACGTGACTCTCCTTTCTTGCACAGCTTGTCAAAGACGCAGTTTACAGTCACCTCAGCTGGATTGTTTTCTGGGGGAGTGTATTGGGAGCTGTTGTCGGCTGCCTTGCTGAACTCGCCTCTGTGTACATTAAAGGCCCCTGATGCCACCTGACTTTCTGGATAAGGACATGTGCCTGATTGTACAGTGCCAAGTGGCGCGTCACTGGGCTTCGTTGAAATAAAGCAAAGATCAGCGGTATAAAATGAGGGATCTGCTTGGAATGCTTATTTAAAACATTGAAATATGGAACGCCTCACCTCATATACGGGATATGACGTGTCGCAGCTGCGTTATTCCTCCAGACTGATCAGCTGTCTCTTTGTCAAAGGAAATTATTTTAATGTATCATTTTATATACAGAGTAAGAGTTTAAAACTCACAACTTTATTAAAGAAAAAGCTTTTAAGTATGGTGAGTGCGACTTTATTGCTTCAGAACCTTGAAGGCCTATCCATTTTGCTTGTCACTAATGAGCAGCTCACAGTTGGCTTGTTAGCTCAGTTGGTAGAGCACTGCACCTGTATCGCAGAGGTCGTCGGTTCGACTACCATACAAGCCTGAACTTTTTCAGGCTTTATTTTCACTACTGCTTAAGTAGTGTTCATAACTGCGATGATCATTCACATATCCATTCTTTAATCCGCTGTTCAAGTACATGATTTTCATATATTCATTCTCACATATTCATCATTCATGGGTATATTACGAATCAACAAAATGACCAGCTCCCAGATGGCTTGTTAGCTCAGTTGGTAGAGTACTGCACCAATGATCGCAGAGGTCGTGGGTTCGATTCTCGTACAAGCCTGATTTTTTTTTCAGGCTTTATTTTCACTACTGTTTAAGTAGTGTTCATAACTGCGATGATCATTCACTCGAGCTTTAATCCGCAGTTCAAATATATGATTTTCATGTATTCATACTCATAACATCAACTGATTTAGTAAGGTATTCAGTGAAACAGCTTCTTTATTGTTCCCCTCTAGTTTCAGCGGCTTGTTGGATTTCGCAGGCAAAAATACAACTGAGGAGTGGCATAGTCATCATAACTATACGATTTTTATTCCGTCACGAAGTGGAACAGAAATACACCATTTTGCTAATGATCAGTTCCCGGTGAATTGTGGGTAGATCCAGTCCTTTGTGGGGGCAAACGGCCATTTTAGGACGTAATTTGAAATTGTAATTTTGACCGTTTGCTCCCACAAAGGACTGGATCTACCCACAATTCACCAGGAACTGATCATTAGCAAAATGGTGTATTGAGTGCGCTGACGGCGAGGTTCAATTTGTCAATGAATGAAATAGTTGAATTGAAACAATTATCAACCCGCGCTTAAGTACATATCGCCTTTATGAGCTTTCACGATAATGTCGATCTGGTGCAGCTGGCGCTGTAAACTCCCATCCCCGTTACTCTTAGCAGTGGGTGGTTTTTGTACTGCTATCCTAGGTGTGGCGGATGGTCCCTCCAAAAGCCATGGGTCTAGCAAAACCTTAGCCGAATTTCCGGAATCTCACATTAAAACTGTCACTTTGTGTCCTTGAAAATACATCTTTCTGATCATTTCGTTAAAGAGTTGAGCTTATGCGGGAAACCAATACATATTTAAAAGCCAAATGGCGAGGGGTTTATTGTTTGACAGGTCCAGGCCCCCTCCCTCATCCCTTGGGGAGGAAGGAGGCTTGTACCTCATGGCATTGTCGATGACATGCATATGGAAGACCTACGAGGATCACCAAGAGGCTTTTCACAGGCGGCGAGTTGAATTGTTTTTTTTTAGCTCTGGGACCACTGTAATTGGCTTATCGCTGTTGTGGCATCCCTGCCTTAGTACATTAGTACACATGTGTACGTTTTAACGAGCACTTAGGAGCTCCTTGGTGTTATGTTACGTGTATAAATAAAGTATTGTTATTGTTATTGTTGCCTAATTAGCTTTTGTTATTTCCTTGTTTCTGTTTATATTTACTATCTTTCTTTAATTAATGTACTAGGCGAAGCTGATAAAATATAATGAAATAAAATAGTGTTAAATCTCCTTAGACGATGTGTTTTAGATCAGGGGGCTCAACGTATTGTTTCTAAATGAATAAAGGGGATTAGTTTCTAAAGAAATTGTGGTGCTGCGTCGGTGGTTGAGTAAAACACGAAAATTTGTGTACCTCCGCAAATGTATATGGCATAACCTGTACATTATGCAAAAAGTTATACATCGGTGAAACAGGAAGACGACTAGGTGACCGATTCCGAGAACATCTTCGTGATGTTGAGAAAGTTGACAAAGATGCATCCAAACCGATCGTTAGGCATTTTAATCTCCCTAGCCATTCCAAACAACACATGTCGATCTCCGGCCTCAACCTACATCAAGGTACCACGGAAAGCCGCAAAAATCTCGAGCAAAAATTCATCTTTCAAATCGGTACTCTTAATCCCCACGCTATCAACGAGCGCTTTTCATTCAATTAATTTATTCCTGTTTTTCACGTTACCATGTTACCACCAATAGCGTAGCTCCATTTTCTGTATATCACCCTATACACAACCCACAATTCCTCGATTCGCTCCGACGAAGGGCTAACGCTCGAAACGTCAGCTAATCGAATCCCTGTACGGTGGTCAATTTACATTATCAACTCCGTTGATAAACCAAATTGTATTGTTTCTAAAACTAAGTAACGAGATGTCCCGACCTCCTTGGTGTCTCTGTTCTGTACTGAGAAAGAGTTAAGACAGTTAACCTTGGCAATCGTGCCTAAAAACGTGTTTGTGAACACCTTTATTGTGTTCTTAGTTGTTGCTAAATGAATTATTCAAGAATTAGTGACAGGAGATTCTCTTTTTAGGCCGGCTTTATTCCCAGTATTTTTAATTAAGTACTATAAGTGAATCGCTTTGTCCAACCCAACTCGATTTTGGATTCTTTTAGGTTTAGACGTCGTTTAAGAAATTTAAAATCATTGCAAAGAGAACCTCTTTGTAAGGTTGTGTCACAATGAAGTGTTGTCTCCAAATGAGTGTACTAACATATGTACCTTCCGAATTATTCAGGTATAACATGTATAAACACCTGTTAACACGTATAAAAACATGTTAGCTAGGGATATCTAACTTTATACCATGCCATAGAAAATACAGCCAATCAGAATGCAGGAAAGTCGTTGTATATTCGTCAGTATTCCACCGAACCTTCCCATCGATCAACCGCAATTCAACGGTATCACACCCAACCTTCCCATCGTGCGTTGAGATTCCCGCTCATGCTGGCTTTGCTGGCTACTGTATTTTCTATGGCATGGTATAAAATAGTTATGCAACGCTTTCGAGTGGTATACCGTGGAATATCCCGCGAGTCACTTGTATTTTCTTGGTATACACACGAGCCTTTAGGCTCGTGTGTATACCAAGAAAATACAAGTGACTCGCGGGATATTCCACGGTATACCACTCGAAAGCGTTGCATAACTAATATGTACTCTTTGAATTTTTTGGCTTCACAGATGCCAGTGGCTACGTATCGCGTTGGCTATGCAAGCATGTAAAAACAGAATCGCTACGACATTTACTAAGAACCCGCGGCGTTTAGACTACACGCCACCATCATTGAATGAGTTGAGTTATTGTTGACTGTTTCATTGGATATATGCAGATGCTACTCGCGTAAAACATGGCAAACACCCTTGAAACTAGTGCATATCTTTTGCTGTAAACGAAAATGCTATTTCTGGTTAATTGAGAATAGCGGAGGAAAGGTTGCAATATTTCGACTACCGTTTTGGTTTGATTCGCCGGCCTTAATTCCCGCGCTTGCATTTGCCACTAGTTGGCTGTTACGGCTTTGCTTACGCACTCAAACCTGTTTTACGCACCGTAAACGGCGCTAACCACGTAAATTATTTTGATGCCAACTTTAAGAGCGTTAAATTGCACTGGGGTATTGTATTTGTTGGTTACGCCTCTAGTCAGTGTATCAACAAGCAAGACGCCATTGACAAAACTTCCTCGCGTGGGAGAATTATTTAGCTGAAGACAAGCTATGGTCTGCAAAGTCATTAAGTTCGACCTTCACAGTTTGTGTCTGTTTATACCAGCTACCAGCCAAGGTCGCAGACACAAGGATCAATAGGAATTGTTGCTTCTTTGTTTGCACAGGGGCTTAAAACCGCTTAATTATAATACAACAATCAGGCGTGACTGTTTGCTTTGTTAACAAATAGAGAACATTTTAGGATTTTCAATCAGCTCTTGAAATTAAGTGTCTCATTAATCGCTTTAATGTTTGCCTGGTTATTGGACTGATTTACAGGGGAAAATACGGCTCTCTTTGGGGTTTTGATAACTCATTCAGCCTATAGAAATGCCACGCAAACATTCTGATTAAAAAAAAAACAACAACATTGTTGAAAGTTTGGTAGTTCCTGACATAGTGATAGTATCTTAAGCAAGCCAAAAAAAAAAATTGCCGACGCTAGAAAGATCCACGCAAAACGTTTACACCGTTCCCAGATAACTGCCCAAATTTAGGGCCTCGTCAAAGGCAGGACCAGCTTAGATTTGCTCCAGTCTCAGGAACCGTGACATGACACCCTGTTAGAGCATAGAGCATCTATGCTAGAGCATTTGGCGATAAAAAACGTTTTCCGCTCGGTTTAAAATTACTTTATACTGGTGGAATTTGAACTTTGTACTAAGCTTTTCCTTCAAGCAATCTTTGCTGACAGTGCAGTCGTTACGCGGTTCAAAGTTGGCTAAATGAGGTGAGAAATGAGGAAAATTCACATTCGAATTCCATTCGAACGTTTCGTATACTCCAAGCCAAGCATAGTAATTTTCCAAAAACATACGTAATGTTCACAGCGCTTACATACAAGAAAACATCGTCATCAGTTTGGAGCAACATTTAATCTGAGCTCCTCCTTACACCACAGTGTTAATCAAAATTACCATTTGCTATTATTTTGGCATTTCGATGTTGCAAAATATCTTAACTGGTAAGAATCCATGCTAGTAGTAACACCAGAAAGTTTTGTTTAAAACCAAATAAAGAATAAGGATTTAGAGAGGGGGGTTGGTTGCTAAAGGCTTTGGCGAGCTTAATATAGTTTTAAACGTGCAAAATGAAAGTAGAGGGGTGGTAAGTTTTTGAAATTACTATGTTAGTGCGAATTATTTTGGGTTCAACAAGGACAACGCCCTGTGGCCAGTTGCCCGAGGGTGTTGCAGTGTGGTGAGAATGTATGTCACGTGACTTGTGGAGGCCCAAAGATCATCCCGAACCCAAACCTAGCCCTAAGCCAAGGAACTGACCCAGAAGGCAAAGCAACTGACGTTATCTATGTAATCCCAACCCAACCATATAATTCAGTCAAGGATTACTATTTCTGTTTCCTGAATGTGTCAAATACTTGGTCACGTGACATCCATTGTTTCCCTTAAACAGGCATACGGCACAGACTGCCGGTAAGAAATATCATAAACTGAACCTCGATTGATCGTGTTGGTATTTCCCAGGTGCTCTGAAATCGTGACTATCCAAAGGAAGCTGTTCATGTCACAGTTTTACTGTTCAAAATATTTCTTTCCCTTCCATGCCAACTTTCCTTCGCTCCTGACTGTCCGAGGCTATCGTCCATTTATTTAACAATATTGCATCTCTTTCTGTGATTGTAGTCTTGAGCTTGCTCGTTGTCTTTTGTCTTCAAAATATCTGTTTCGGTCACTTCCACAAACTCGCAAGCCTGAAGCCGCTCAGATTATAGAGGACTTTGCTATCATAACTGAGATCAGCAACAGAACTGTACATTCGACGCAGCAAAATAAATAGTATGGTCGCCATGTTATTGATCTTACTTCGCTTAAAATGTTTCATCTTACCCCACCCGCACAAATACCCCACGGAATTATTACACAGGGAGGAAGATTTGACAAAGCATCGTCTGTTATTTGACGGTGAGCAAATACTCTCTAAAACATGGCTGGCAAACACGTGATGTGGGGTCATTTCGACGAGCAAAAACAATTATGATTACTTGTACGTGCTACCATACACAGTTTTTATAGCATTTTGGCACATGATGCCCAACGTGGAGTGCAGGTTAGTTGTAAATTGTTGCGACAGAAATAACACCGGTTTGAAAATAAATCATATTTATCTTTAGGACCTGTTCAGTCATAATTCTAAAGTCGAGAACTTTGTTTTCTTGGCAAAATTCGTTTGGCATCTACGAAAACAAGGAATGGCTATTTTTAAATTATGTAGAGGCCAGACGTCAACCAGGTGTTTACAACTTCCTCGCGAGTGTTTTTCACCCCCACTTAGTTTTATTTTTTGAAGGAAACTATTTGTTTTCTCCGGATTCACAAAACGAGAATTTCCGCCGGTTAGCCCTGGTGCCGGTTAAATTTCACAACTTTTTTTAGTGTATGGATCTTTCGTTTTCCTTTTATCATTTAACGGGATTTTTTCCCTTTCAGCATTTCCTGATAGAAAAACCACCCAGACCTCAAATATGTCCTTTTTCAAACGATGATGACAATTAAAGACGTTTGTGTGTAATATATGCTTTGTGTTTAGCCTTTCAAGTCGCCGGCTAGTACTGTTGAAAAAAAATTACCTGTGTTTTTCTCTTTAATTGCTGGTATTAATTGCAAAATTTTTGGAGCAGAAAACAACAGATGGAGTGCCTGCTACTTAATTTAATTTTACTTTTGGGAATTAATAATTTAGTTCAAAAAAACCTGTAACATTTTAATTTCCGCAAAAATGGTAAAGGAATAAATGTTTTAGCAACAATAACAAGCCATTTTTGTTTTGGACAATTTTGAAGCCAAGAAAGCACTAGAATGCTCGCAAAGTATTAAAAAAAAACATGTCTAACATGGAAAGGGAACTCGGGACCGTCGGGTGTGTTGTTAGACCATCATTGACCAATTCAAAGTAAACACACTCCTTACGACCGTACTGTGTAGACGTGTTGTCAAACCGAATCCTGACAGATCATATTGCACGCGATTGGGCGTCGATTCGTATTCCGGTAGACTAGTTGTTCCTTTCACCAGAAAGCTTTGGTTTACACGGCTACTTAAAAAGGCCATTTTAAGGCAAACCCTCTTTCTGCATTTACACAATTTCGTTGTCATCTCGTAACCAGCTAAATGACAGTCCGGAGGCCACTATCTAGCTACTATCTCTGCCGTTACGATGTTACTCGCTGTCTCAGTGTCATCAAGTCGTAGCCTTAACTTAGTATCATTCTTTACTGCAGTCTCAAAAAATATTCAGTTCACCGACCGCCGGAATATTTAACGGTGAACGTTATGTTTACACATAACGTGTGTGTGTACGTGTGTGTGTGTGTGTGTGTGTGTGTGTGTGTGTGTGTGTGTGTGTGTGTGTGTGTGTGTGTGTGTGTGTGTGTGTGTGTGTGTGTGTGTGTGTGTGTATTTTATCCAATTATCTAGAATTCAGTCATGGAACTGAATGACTTCGAGAATTTATACTAAAGATATAAAGATCGTAACATTCATAAACAAACTTCATTGCTAAAAGCAATTCTGTAAACCACAAACTGTTAGTCGGTTTTCAAAAACATGCTGGTATATAGGAAGGATATCTTCCTGAATATCGATATCGAAACCCTTTGTGAACTGACTCCGGCTTCGTTAGCTGAATCTCCATTTCCCAGCAAGTTTGAAAAAATTATGTTTATTGTCACTGTCTATCTTCCGAGCTATCTTCGATCTTTCCTGTCCGGAAAAATGAGCCCCAGCGTAAGAAAAACAAACTCAAGATTTATTTACCTGAGAAATCACAACCACATAAAAATAACAGCGCACGTCAGTGCAGCAGATCAATCATTTAAAAATATGAATCCCTGACGTGGATTGCCGGCACCATCGGATCTGCTGTTTCGCAAATCTCGCTCGCTACGCTTGTTCTTTGGGTGTGGCTTATATGAATGTACTCTCACTAGCATTCGACATATTTCATTAGTTCCCTTGTTTTAACCAATCGTATTTCAGTATTCCTGACGTGGAAGATGAACTGCTGTTGTTCGTTTTTGGGTAGAATGAGCTGTATTGTTGAACTGGCAAAGACAGTGTTACGAAACTAGTGATATGACACTGCAGTCCAACTCTTTTTGGTCGTTTTTCTCGTTATTAATAAAACAAAATGCCCAATGCACTTAAGCTTCAAGCTTCAAAGAACAATGCCAACAGATTTCACTTACTCGTGGCACTGAGCTAAAATGATCGACGCAGTTTTGTTGCAAATCTACCTGACGTGCATGAAGAAATCAACTTCTCTCGTTCGTTTCAAGCGCTTGTGCAAACGTTTGTTCGTTTCAACTTCCGGGGGGGGTTCTTCCTTAGTTAGGCTATATAGGTATGTGCGGCCCCAAAGGGTATGGTGTTTTAGCCGTTCTGGTCTGAAATAGGGTGTCGATTTTGACCAATTTGGTCTGAAATAGGGTATGGTTTGTGCACTCTAGTCTTGACTTGGATATGTTTTTTCGAAGAGGCTATTTCTTCATCATTAGGCGATTACGCCATCAACCAATTCCCTTCTTTTTTGTCTTTTAATTGTGTTTACGCCAACCATGTACGTGAAATAGGTCTGAAATAGGGTATCGAAATTTTGGTCAGGTCTGAAATAGGGTACGGAAAATCGTAGATTTTGGTCTGAAATAGGGTAAGGGTTTCAGGAAGTGGGCCGCACACCCCCACCCAATTTTTCTGGGAGTACCCCCCCCCCTCCCCCGGGTTCAACTGAACACAGAGACTTTTAGTGTGTGTTGTTTCGCTTTCTGGCTCGCCACATCTATTATACTTTCCGTATCCTCAAGTTGTTCATATTCACTTTCGGCGCAAAGCGATTTTTGTTCTCGCACTCTGATATCGATGTTTTTATGTGACATGTTTTGCTTACATTCCTCATAAAGATCATACGACGTTTCTAGTTTCACGTGGAAATAATGCGGCTCGAACATGTTTCTTTTGCGAGTTCAAGGGCACTCGGTGTAAACATGACTCGAGTTATAATGTCTCAGTCACTTATTCCATTCATGTCGCCAATTTGATGCTGAATAAAGTACACATGTTTGTCACTAAAAAGCAACCTCGGAGTTGGAAAACTAAATCGCATTACGGTTGTGTTTGTAGATTTGCTGTGCATGAGAAGAATGAAATAAAAAATAGGTAATCCCAGTGAAAAGGAATACGCAGATTATTTTGGCTTGTTAATTCAAAACATTATTGGCAAGCACGTTCTCAATCTTGTTATACTCCTGTCTTAATCCTTGTAATCTCTAGTTTTAAATGGTGTTTTGGGCGTTGCTATTCCAATATATTAACTTTGACAGCGGCAAGCCACGTCTAGACACTGAAATATAGGTTAAACAAAATAAGTCGATGTTGTTGTAAGCTGGTCGTTGGTAATGAAGCCATTGTTAGTCACGCCTGTTCATCTGTTGAACATGCAAGTAATTAGTCTGTTGTACATTCATGACAAACAAAACCTAAACTGATTAAAATAGTACGAACTAATCTTGTTCTGCTTTTATTTTTCTGTGTTTAGACTCTTGAACTGTTGAGTAATCCGTGGTGGAACAATAAGAATTAAGATAACACCACTGGCAGATACCATGGTGTCGGCATGTTGGCAAATTAAATACTCTTAAGAAGTAAGTAAACTGACAGGCTCGATTCATTTAGAAGTTTTATTTATCAGGCATTCATTACCAGAAGCCAGAAAAATTTAATTTGGTCGCGTACCATATTTTCGCACCATGGAATTTCACAACCAACTCCCAAACATCCGTGTTTTTTCTTACAACTGTTGTCTTCCCCTTAATAACAGAAAACAGAAGACAAATATTGACATTTTAGACAAAACTGTTTTCCTTTCTATATTTTACACTTCGGTATTTTAATCGGAAACTGTTTTAAACAGCTGTCTTCCTCCTTTCAAACTTTTTTTGCCTTATCTGAAAAAACAAAAAAAACCCATTAAATCCAACTTTCATATCCATTGATTCAACTCCAACTTAAAATGCAGGTTGCTGTCTCAAGGCCGACAGCTGTATAACTTTTGCTATGCTTCAAGGCATAAACCCTGAATTAAACACACGAACCGCAAGCGACCAGGATCTTTAATTGTTAAATAAACAAAGAGGAGATATTTTAAGTGCCCAACCAAATGAAGAACATTAAAATTCGTCTGTGAAACGTGGTTGACGGAAACTTCGGTCAGTGAAGTCATGCACTTGCGGTAGTCCGTGATCGTACCGTTTTACCGAACGATTACAAACTATGCAGAGATACGTTTTAACGAATTTTTGCGCCACAGGTATACCAGCTTGGTACAGCAGGATACCACAAACTTCAAACTTCACTTTATTTTGCACTTACTTTTTTAAATTACATTATTAGCATAAAAGAAAAAAAAGTAAATACATATATAACAATTAAAGGTGACAGCGGTGTATAGTTTGTACATGGAGGCTAATAGAACCGCGAGGTTCGGCGGGATGGATTCTTTTCACCGCTAATCCCTCGGCAACACTGAAGCGGTATTGCAACAAACAGTATCATTTCTTCCGGGGCCTCGATCTTAATAACAAAATAACTTCTCACCCGTTTGGATTGATATAGTAGGATTAGTCACGAAACTATTAGATTTTTACCAGGTTCTGTTAGTTTACGATACGTTATTTTAATTCTCGATTAAACTACCTTATCCTTTCTTATTGCAACAAACAGAATCATTTCTTCCGGGGCCTTGATCTTAATAACAAAATAACTTCTCACCCGTTTGGATTGATATAGTAGGATTAGTCACGAAACTATTAGATTTTTACTAGGTTCTGTTAGTTTACGATACGCTATTTTAATTCTCGATTAAACTACCTTATCCTCCGATAAATTTCCTAGGCCATATGGTCGGCTCAAGAACAAGAAGAAGTGAAATTACAGCAATTAGCAAACCCCATCACCAGTCAAAAACAGATGGAGAGAATAGATGAGACGAAAAATGTCGAGTTTAATCCAAGTTGATCCATGTATATGGCCAAGGTCAACCGACGGGTAGTTTCTATCTTTTCATTTTCTAAAATTGAAGAAACAAGAAGGAGAAACCCGCAGGAAATTGAATACAAGGTATATTTTCTTCAGTCCCGTCGTATAAATAGAACAAATTATAGTTTGCTATTGACAGGCCTAACATAGACGTCGCCTTCTTAAAGGATATATGCCAATTAATATGATATTGACCGAAGGCAAAAATTCAAATTGGGCAATCTTTGAAAGTGCTTCTTGCTGCCAACTCAATTCCACTTGTGAAACAAAATGTATCGCCCACATGTTTCCTTTATTTAGTTATTCTTTTCAACAGTTTCCCTTTCGTCTGATCTGAGTTTTGCGGTTAGCACATGTACTGAATAAAATACAGATTGGAAACAGTCTGTTTCAGACAACAAACTAACAGTGACAAACGTGTTGTGATCTGTCGTTCAGGCACTGCATCAGTTTCACTGACCTCAAACACTACAACTCTCACAAGATGTAACAAAGAATACGTGGTTGTTTGAAGTTGATAACGTTGAATCGCTTTCTATCGACAGATTTTAACGACGTACAGCATAACCTCCCGGTATTTAATGGCAGAGATTGCCGTGCAAAACTGCAAAGAAGGGAAAATAGATAACTGGGTACGCCGCATGAGACGATACGGCGCACAAACCGGGAATCGTTATTTTCCAGACTGTGTATTGTCCGCAATTTAAGTAAAAATAATAAAGGATTTTAGGTGTTATAATTCATAGAGAACAAGCACAACATTTGCTCACTATGTTGATATGTTCTCAATGCTTGAATATTTTTTGTTTCAAAATACAATTATTCAGTGAATTATTTGTGAACCAAAGACTGATCCATATTGCAAAACACGTCCAATTTCGGAAATTAGACATATTTTATTAAATTTCTTTAATTTGTCAGTCTGGTGAATTAAACTTTTTAAAAATAACTGATAGCCGACACGCGATGAAACAACTTCAGGTAATTTCAGAGATCGTACGGATTACTGTCATAAAAACATTATTTTTAGCGGTAATTCTTTATAATGCTGAGTTTTGTCTATATTTTTCATTTAAACTACGGAGTACCCCAATCTGTTATATCCCGAAGAAACTTCAGTTTAGTTTACAGCAAGAGTGGGTTGCTCACAAGTTGATGGGTGTGCAATAACAAGCTGAATCCAAGTTGCGCGCATGATACGTATCTCTTGGCGTTAAAGGACAGATGAACTGAATACAACAAGAAAAGTTTTGAAGTTGGTTACTATTTTGAGAAGTAACGTAAGTCAGCTACGTAAGAAAAAAAAAAGAGAGAAAGCTCTAACACGGAACAATGTTGTTATCTCGAGCATTTTTCTCACAGATAAGAGTGTTTTGGTTTCGCCAAAAGTGATTGTGAGGCATTAATGAGATTTGAAGAAACATAGCGTTTTGGCGGCAGCGGAAACGCGTGAAAAACAACAAATAACTTTGCAAATGAGATGATTATTTTGGAAACTATGCATGCAACAAAGTAACACTAAAATACGTTTATGGTTGAATCTCATTAATTGCACGGAATCTTGTTTAAAGTACCGAAACAGTTTGAATAAGGTCTGAATTATATAATGCATTTACAAGTGGTAAATTCTCGCTATCACTTACGTACAAAACCGTTCTTTCTTCAGTTGAAATTAATGGTATGCATCTGTTTTGCCATTCAGTTATTCCTTATATAGTTACGAAACAATTATCGCTTAACTTTAAAAAATTGCAGCAAGCATCTATTTTGTTGTTAGTCCAAATAAAGAGAACTTATCAGTATGCTTTAGTGCCTTCCAAACTCAATGAGCTGAATAGTAATAATAATAATAAACTAGCGAATCGATGGAACTTGTAAATGTTGCACAGGCTGTATATCTCAATTCTAAGTTCATTTGGGGGACCTTACAGTAAACATTCAACAGTGGAATCATTGATTCACTATGGAGTACCACTGGGGAGAAGAAAGACAAACCTTTTCCGGGATTAGGAAATGGAATCAAACTAGGATTTAATAAGGCAATTTCGTGTTTGCCAGTGCTCGAGAAACCAGTGGCCATCAGCATAATTTCCGATCTTTGAGCAAAGATCGTGGCTATTTTATTTTTTCGGTTACTTCAATCGTATTTTCGCAGTCCAGACTTCGCCGGCAACTAACTGACCATCAAATATGAGGAAAAATTTATCAGATAAATGTCGGAAACATCTAGTTAACAATATGTTTCAGTTTCTGATTCTGTTAAATCTCAAGAAGAGCACACATTGCCTCCTTTCTGCGCCGTGGGGTAAAAACCCAAAAATACAGAGTTTAATACAAACCGGCCCGGTCGCACTCTTTCTCTCTAAAAGTTTCGATATACGAACACCAAGCGGAGCATTCAATATTTGTGTTTGGTTAACCGTGGAGATGCGAGGAAGTTATTTCATGATCCCTTTTAATTGAAATAGTCAAAAAGGAGAATTATCTTCCCTCTCAAAGTGTAAATTGTTTTTAAACAAAGCTACGCTTTTTACTTTGCTGGTAAAACGTTGCAGGAGCTTTGAAGTTGTAGTGAAATTAATATTATTCGGGGGGAAGTTTGCCACGGTTACTGGGGATAACTTGACTTCCGCCATAATAACAGCGATCAACCTTTAGATGTCCACGACTTGTCCACGGGCGACTGGCGAGCGAGGATTAATTATTTTGAATCTGCCTGTAAACGATGTATCTTGACACGAAATATATATATATATTTTATTAAGCGGGGATAGTCAACAGCTGTTTGACAGATAAGAAACTCGGATGAGCAGCAAGGCGGTATTATTGCCATGATGCCACAGAAAGTTCTGGCTGGCATTAAAACTTCAGGAAATCTAGCAATATCTAAAAGTATCATCTTGCATAAAAATAACTCAAAGATATCAATTCTGTTTTAATTAATAGATACAAGCGCTTGAATATTTGAAAGACTCGAGTCTGCTGAACATGCGCCGTTTCGCCATACTTTGTTAGATTTCAGACACCATTGTTCGCGATATCAACGCTTGGGGCTACACAGAAGAATCTTCGGGAAACTGGCGTCTGGCAGCCCCATACTTCAAATACAATTTTTCGATCTGGTTTGGGAACTTATTATGTTTGGTTAAATCAACATTTTCTTTTTAATCCATTTTCCGTTATAGTTCTAATGAAATAGCCGCCGAATAATCCTGTATGCGACACATAATTAAACATAAAGAATCCTCCCAGACGGGAGTTGTTTCATCAAAGCGGGTTTTATTTCAAAATTACATTTTTTTTTTGGCTACAAATATTCTCTCTTATCTACACAATTTCAAATTAAATCATCTAATGTACACTCCGTTAACCGGGAACTGTGTTTTTTAGCTTCTCAAAGCACTTTTTTCTCCGAACACAATTAAATTACAACCCGTTTGTTTAAAAAAAATTACAAATAGAACCAACCTCTCGTAACACTTTGTGTTAAGCTCAGGTCAATGAATTGGCAATTTTGAGTCCTATTTTCGAAATGGACAGTGCTTTTAGCATCCCGGTGTCGTCGCAAACAAATAAGGGACTCAAAGTGACACGAAAAACCAGTAGAAGACTTTAATAGGACAGTATTTAATACCGACCGGCGTCTTATCCACTCCACACTGCACACACCAAAACGAAAACCACATAAACTCTCTTGTGTTTTGACACAAATATTCCTCGGAAACAGCAATGCTTAGTTATTTCGGTTTAAAAAACGTCGTACACTCTGTCTATATACAGGTCAATTCTAATTCTTTAGAGTATTTCTATTTGCAAAGTTTCCTCGGCGTTTTCTTTCTATCGGGATGATAGTGTCGTCAAAGCAAGCGCTGCATCAATTTCTCGATAGTTCGTCGTCTCCACGCTTCTGCTGCGAAGAAAGAAGGACAAAAGTCAAACATTAGATTCAGTCAGTCATAACTTCGGGTCACTCGAACGAAATGCGAATTTTCGGGAGAAAAGAGACAAAACAAAGCACCTTTTTGCTGCCGCTTTCACAGTTTGCTCGAAGTATCTCGTTCTCAAGTCATTTTTCTTCTAAATACATTTTCGAGTCGAGTAGCGAGCAAACCGAGTTTTAAACGAGGAGCAAATACTCCCCAGTAAGAAATTGATTTTACGAGCGACTATCTTTCAACAGGATTTTTTACCTAGTTAAAGACTTGTCTTATATGCTAAATATTCAAAGAAGAGGGTGTCGTTTAGTTTACCTTGTTGTTATAGGGTTGTAAACCGTCGCCGTTTCTTCTTCCAGTTTTGGTTTCTCCTTGTTTACATCTTCTATCGGTGTTGGAGGACTTTTCTGGGGAGATGTTTCGCTTTCGTTCTTCTCTGTTTTGACAAGAGAAGGCGTTGGATTTCGAACTAAGCAAGAAACAAAACAAAAGGGGGTAAATTAAAATTGTCAGAGAACAGCATTTTAATTTCGGCAAAGAAACCTATTAAAAATCCATTTTTTTTGAAGGGGTGCGAGGGCACACTTGGTAACTAAGGAAAAATGAAACTTTTTAATTAAGTTTTCGAGAACTAAACTTCAAAGGCGTGGGATTCAGACTTGCTTTATTTTTGTCCTTGCGGTAAAAAATGAAATTAACACCAGTCCGACTATTTTTCTTCAGATGTTTCTTGTTCTTTCAGAAAGGTGTCTAGTGTTATATTGTTCAACCCGTGTGCCTGGCAGAAAACAGTTTGCGTCGAAAGAAAATTATTTTTGAATTGTTCTCGGCCTTACTCCACACTGAGCTCAATAAATAAACCAGGATAGTGACAAGCCGGCTTCAATTATTGATTAAAAGAGAAACTTTTATAGATCAACGGTTAAAACTAAAGGAAAATTGTTTGCGGCGAGTTTTAAACCGAGTTATTATTTTATTCAATTAGTGATTCATGTATAATTGAGTTGGCTACATGCTAGTGGCTTTGCCAAGTTTGTTCAATTCAAACTCAGACGATAAAACGTGTCAATCCAAGCCAATTTGGTGAATAGCAGAAATTTCGAAGATGTTTTCGTTTCTCGAGAACCAATTACGCTTAAGTTAGACCTCTACCAAAAGACACCAATGCGATTTAGGCAGGTAAAAAACCGCTTCTCCAGCTCTCGTTTTGTACATCAGTTAAGTCCTCAATCTTGAATTGTGTTTCTTAAATAACCAACGCAGACATGTGCGGCTGTTTTCAGACAAAGAACAAGAGCTATTGATGTGAAATATGTTATGCTGGTACTGAGTTTTGTGTTTCGAACCGGGCTGACTTTCGCTGGCAGAAATTCCTTGTACAAGCAAACGCAAGTTAGTGGCAAGATTGTACCTAGGCCCAACAACCAAAGATTTTTGCCTTTTAAATTGATAATTTAACCACCCTTGCTCTCGTGGTAAAGTTAAACAAAACCGATGCCAATATGCTGTTTCATCTTCAAGATAACTGACTTGTCGAAATGGATGAAATACTTTCAGTGTCATCATTAAGATGGAGCTACCAAGTCTAAGTTTGCCACGGTACTGAAGGATCTTCAATTCATCCGCTCTAGTATTCAGCAAAATACATGAATCTGTACATGTACTCCTACATTTTCTGACGAAAAACCATGACAAATAAACACGATGGAAAAACACCGAGCGAAAAAGGACGAGTTGGCAGCGATTTGCAACACACTCGAAGCATGCCCTGCTAGGCTGAAGTACGGTGACCCTGCATTCTATATTTAAAACAAAGGTGGAAATTTGCCATTTCAAGTCTAACCAAAGTTCACCGCCGCAGTACTAATGATTGATGTCTGTAACGAAATCCCCGAACCACCCATGCTATTTACTGTTCACCATCAAACTGAACGTTCAAAGCCAAACTCATCTTGTTAATCCCGTGCTAAAATCTTTTGACTTGAACATTAACACCGGCCTTTGGATTTCTAGAATAGTTTGGCCTTTTCGTAATTTCACAACACTTATTTTCTCCAGAAAAAAGAAACTCAATTTAAAAAGTCAAAAGAGGTCACGATTAAACCATTATGGCACCAAAATCCTTCAACAAGCAAACGCAGAGTTACTCTAAACCTCCTCAGTGGTGAGGTACAAAATTAAATTTTGAAAGATTTCCGGTTGAGAAAAGCAAAAAAATGAGAACCATCACAAGAAAGTAGTACTTCGCAAGGTTACAACAATTGAGTGGTCACACTGTATGTAAGGTTTTGATCTCAGACACGAAAGTTAGAACTAATTAACATGGTTAAAGGGTTGACTTGGCGAAAAGTATCTAATTCAGTTTTTACCTGATATAATAACGGAAGCTTCTGTAGAGGATCTCTGAGGAGGTGTTGAAGGAGGGGTCTCACAGGGGACGGGGCCGATATTCATGAGATTTGCAGGCGTGTTGTGGAAGCAGCCATCCACCCATTTTCTAAGACTCTTCACAGGAGAATCTTCCACATTCGGCTCGGCGCTTGTTACACAATGAACCGCTCGTAGAGCTTGAAATCGAATCACTGGATTGGTTGGTTTGGTTGATAAACTCTCGACGCTGTTTAAATTGAAGCTGTTTTTGGTATGTTCTTGGGTGTCCGTGTTTGACTGAATGTTTTCCTTTCTTTTCTCGGATTCTGTTAAGCAAATAAAGGAGACGCCGGGGAGGTTTTAAAGCTCACTTACTCACGGGAAATATCCCATATTAAATCACCTTCCGTGTTACAGTGCATTTCGGAGTTGAAATCATTAGTGAACGTTGAAATATTCCTGAATTGTTTTTCTTGTTTCAGAACAATACGAAACGCTGAAGCTTACAAGAGAACACTCCACCAAAACAACAGCTTTGATACAACCGTGTTCCTACCCGCAGCACGACTGCATTACAATGTACTTAGAATGTTTATCGCATTTCCGATTTGTCGATTCCTGAAGTTTTAAACTAAAAGATTTCCTCAGACAGATTTGTAGCGTGAAGACATTCACATAGAGATCGAGACGCTTAAAACCGATTCATGGCTGAACTAAAATTGACTTTGCCAGGGGTAATCTTGGTGACTTTTGAAATCGGGGAGAAATCAGTTAAGATGCGTGTTTACTAAGCAATAGTACCTTTAATGGAATTAAGTTTTTCGCCTTTGCTGTCGCACATTTTGTCGTCTTCACAGCTTTGTTCCTCGCACTCGGAGTCGCTGGCGACGTCATCATCATCAAGACCATTTTTTTTCTCACATCGATTTCTTGGCGACCACGTCATCTTATTCTCCTTTTTCAGCCTTCGCCTTGCATTCGCAAACCAAGTCGAAACTTGTGTTAATGTCATCTTCGTTATAATAGCCAGCATTATTTTTTCACCCTTCGTTGGATAAGGGTTTTTTCTATGTTCATAAAGCCAAGCTTTAAGCGTACTTGTTGTTTCTCGAGTAGCGTTTTTCCGCCTTGCGCCCGCAGCGGCCAAATCAATTGGGGAAAATCTAAAAAGCAAAAAACATTTCACATACGCTGAGTACAAGTAATAAATAGTACAACGCAGGAAATCGTCGGTGGAGTATATTTCTTTGGTAGGCTTGATCAGTGTTGTTTGCTTACAAAATTGATTATATCCATCCATATCAGTATTAAAATGATTGGTTAAAAGGAACGTATCTATATTAAATCCCTTCCGCTGGAGCTAACTACGAAATCAAACTAGTTTTGCCGTCCTGTGTGGTTTTAGTAAACGCGAATTCGTGAATGCATTCAAATGCAACGAAACGCATTCAATGGGATTACTGTTAGTAGCATGAAACACTAATGGCTTTCTTAAGTGGTCAAGTAACGGCACAAACCGTTAATTTATTTACCTTTCGCCCAGTCGTGGACAGGCGGTATGGGAATGAGGGTCAAAACCGTGTACATCTAAGGGATGTCGAGCTGCAGATGCGGCCTGTAAATACCACGAATCTCTCCATTCTTTGATATCGCATGGCCTGGCCTGATACGAGAGAAAACCATACGAGTGACGCAAAGGGGAGACGAGTGCATCGATTATTACCTTCAATTTAGTTAATCGAAGGAAAAATCTCAAGTTGTAGTGTACATGTCACAGAAGAAATACACAGCGATACATAAATAGGGGATGATGGAAGAGGAAGGTAATGAAAGCGGCTGAAATTAAAAATCAGACAGTTGTTTCATACAACTTACCAACGGCGAATAGAAAGCCGACAGGTCGGTAGCACCTATTGTAAAACCTGCTTCGTTAAAAGGCGGTCTTGGAAGCAAATTCACGGGCATCGTTGAAACTCTGTGTTGTAACACTCGATCAAGCTGACAAGGACACAGAGAATGCGAAGCTAAGCTGTCGTGTAAAGGCGATCGAACGGAATCACAACACCCAGCAGTATGAGACCCAGGGAGCATCAACTGCAAGGACGAGACGAATCATACAATCATGTCTGGTTTTCATGGAGATGAAATTTACACATTGTTCGTCGAATCGAATGCGGCCGAACGCCTGAATAACGAGCAAACACGAAACTCTTACCTGTGAAGAATACGTGCAACCAAACTGTGGACAAGCAATCTTTGTTGTAGTGGAGTTTGCCATCGGTTTATACGAGGAACATCAAGTGACTTACTTGGTCGATCGACAAACAGAGATTCAAATTGAACCACTCGAAACGTAAATAAATTAACAAGGAAAGAAAATTATTGTTATTTCTTAGCCCAAGACAGGCCGAGTAAAGTGATAGCTACTAACGTGTAGCCTTGTCGATCGACAATTTTCTCAGTATTGTTTTACTGTACACATGAAGGAATCACTGACCGCGGATCAGGATGTGTATGCACAAAACAATATCTTCAATCGTTTCATCTTGTAGTTTCTACAAGGGCTACCGTCAGTTTTGACACTTTGTGACAGAGCGTTTGCTGGTTGAACCAATCGAATTAAAAAGGGAACAAGCTTTGTATTGTAAAAGCGCGAAAATGATTGGCAGACCCTGACTTGTTAACTAGACTAACATTTATTATTGTCTGTTGCCAACATGGAAATCGACACGGGTGACAGGGAAAACCCGCCCAAGTGGGTGTTTTTGTGGGGCTTTGCCCCGCCCCACTGGGTGCTGCTAGCGAGCTGTTGTGTCTCATAACAGTGATTGCTGATCAGCCCTTGAAGCTAATGATTGCACCAGCGTAGGATGTTAGATTGTTCTGGTTATTATCGGCATTATGAATGCGATTGTTCGCCATTCAATACCGCGACATGACATTTCAAAGGACAGCGCTACTGCGGTATCTTTGCTAACGAACGCACTTATTGCTTCTGGAGTCGTGTTTATTCTGTCGTTTACATTTTCAACAGAGTAAATCGTCTGCGAGCTCTCCAACATGTGGCTCGATTGTCTTTGGTTGTCAGTCGAAGTCACGCTTGCCTATGTCGCTGGTTTGCTTGCTAGCTGCATCACAACCTTTTACCGATATTATTTCATCATACAGCTTGAAATTAACATCGGTTATTTCACAACCGTCTTGCATTTGCGTCTGTTTCTTTGTGCCAACCAAATGAGGCGGCTTACTCAATTCGGACGGCAGAATAACAATAAACTGGAAGTATTAAATTCGTGCCAAACAAAGCCCTAAAAATATCTCCGAATACAGCTGTGCTAAGCTATTATTTTATCGCTTCTATTTTCCTGGCTGCAGAATAGACATTTTCCGATAAGCGCACGGGAAACACCTACAGCTGCGGAGACAACCGAGCCAAGGGTTGCTCGACAAATTCATTGAATTTTCGTCGTGCGGTTCGAATAATGATTGATGTCGGTTTGGGAAACATGCATATACATGTATTTAGATGTAATTCAATCGATTATATGACAATTAACAAGTCCAGGTCATACAATTAACTAGCAATTGTTCGAGAAGCTTGTACTACATCTAATTTGACGCTATGCTCATTATTTGAGGAAACCGAAATTATTTCGATCGCCCAAGACAGAGCTCAAGATCTTCACAGACAACAGTGGGCGAGCGGAAATTCACCGGCTTGAACTCTCTAAGAAAAAAATAAACTTGAATTTTGACAGTGACCTTTATAGCACTTGGATTTAAACAATTAAGTCTACACCCGCAGTGTTCATTCCTCTTGTGTTCATGTTGTTTATCTTTCTCAAAACAATAAGCTACAAGATAATGATGTCGCTTGACAAGCAAACCACGTGATTTTCACCCCGTGGAAGCAACAGACTTTTTCATATCATCTAAAATGCTCCAAAACGCCACAATTTTATGACCAAAATTTAACGGAGTTTCTGAAACGCAATGAACTTGGTGCTGACTGATTTGAAAAACCTTTTGTGTGTTTATCTCTTTAGTGTGAAAGATGTCTACAAGATGTCTACTTTTTATGTTAAATAGGTGCGTTTTCGCAACCGTAATAACTTCTTGTTTGCATTTTCAGCGCCATCCGCACGGAAATCTTTGCTATTATGCTCTCACTTAATCTGCGCAGATCATTCGGTGGATATATATTTACAGGAGATATCATAATGAAACGCGAAGTTCTCGAGGTTTGCATCGCCGCGATTGGCGCTTTGAAAAGCACAGTACTGTACGTACACTCGTAAACAAACGTTTCCTGACGTACGGATGCTGTTTCAGTCGACGAAATAATATATATAGTTTTGTTCTCCCGCTATTAAACAAAATTAACAATCATGTCATGGTATGGATTTGGTTAATGTTTGCTAGCCGCCTTGTCGCGTTTATATATCAACAAACCAACATTCGTCTGTACACACAACTTTGAATTTAATTAAAAATTCCCGCGAACCGTACTGTGACGTCATTAATGAAAAGCAATGAAGCGGTACGGCACACGATGAGCACGCGCCTCATGAATTTGATCTCAAGAAAACATATTCTGTTATAAAAACAATCTTTCTTTTTTAATTTTTTTTCCATTTGTATTTGTCATGAAGACACGACACTCCCTCATATTGAACGTTTTCTCCCACGGTGATCTAATGACCTTCTTCCCACTTATTTCATGGGACTAGAAATATTTGCGTTTGTTTGACGTCCGTTTTATATTAATGCCCATAAGTGCTCCTTCCACCCCTGAATGTTTGTTTTCTCATCTTAGCATAGTGGATTAGACCGAGCAAAATGACCTCTTTGCTGTGCGGTGCTCTTTGAAGATTCAATCTTATCTTAAAGATAAACACAACAAACGTCACATGCATTGTGGCCAGTTTTGGCCCGGAAATCACAGACACCCCAAAAACGTGGTACAGTTTTGTTGAGGTCAAGTTTTTTGCTCCTTGGGTGCATGAAACTGTAAAGAGCCGAACACCCGTATTACTGAAGTTTCATTTCTAATTAACAGCCTCTCTACCGAGAGAAATTGTATTCTGATTAAGGAAACGCATTCCCATCATGGAAAATATACCTCAAAAAGGTTAAGCTTATCTTTACGAAGGAGGTCACATCAAGCTGCACCTACAATCCCACGCCTAGTAATCCAGGGATAACTAGTTACATAATCTTAAATAAAGAGACTTAAATTTTAATTAATTTGACTTTAAAAAGGGAAAAACTGACCGATAGCCGAACACGCGACAGTAAAGAAGGGAATTTCCGGTAGCATAACTTATGCATCAAACAAGATAACCTTAAGCATTGGTGATATCAAGAAACAAGAACGTACCGGAAAAATGCTTGCGAAAGAACCTTGGAATGGATGCAATGGTCATCGGATGCCTTTTGCAAATTCAGACACTGACAGAGTAATCGGAAAAACAGAGCCCCAGTTACAAAGAGCCATTGCTTATATTAAAAAACAAACATTAGCAAATTCTCGACTCACTCAAAAAATATTCAGTAATTAGTAGATGGCATTGTTTTCAAGTTGAATTGTTTGAGGAGGAACACAAGGTCAGTGCCACTTTGACTTCTACATACTTAAAGCACGGTTAAAAAAAACTGACCAGTTTACTGAGGTTCCAAGCCAGCAGCTGACAAAACAAAACTACAAAAAGCTGATAATGTTTTTGAGAGACAAGCACTGCTCTCGTAGAAAACCATCCTACATTATTAATTGAACCATACTGTACCGCTGAATGAAAATTCAACTGAGCCATCAGTCATTCAAACAAGGCTCTCAAAACAGTTCAAAATATAATGTTCAGGTAAACAAATGTATCAAAGTGCTCTGTTGTTATCAGTGTCCACGATCGTCGATATGTAATCTTGCCCTAACATGCAACTGCAACGGTACGAAGCAGAAATTACAAATAGTGTCAACCATGGTGCTGAAACTTCGATCCAGTTCCCACCAAAAACATAATCTCGAAAGGGTTTCAACGTGCTGCAATCCAAGGGAAGCAAAGCCGTTGACACCGACTGAACACTCAGTTTGCCGGTTCGTCGTATCGAAGATGCGTTAAAAAATCACATTCGGCACTGAAACAGCATATACACTTCAATAAAATTATTATACTGTTTTGGACAGTCAAGTACTGTACGGATGTACATGCATGCGGTACAGTACAGTACAGCACATTATTATATGACTGGCTCTTTCAGTGGTCAAGATGAATCAATTCTCCTGCTGTGATTGGCTACCCGCGAGGTCAAGATGGAGCCATCTTGACTTCTCGGGATAGCCCGTTGGTCCCGCGTTTTTCTGTCTTTTAATAGCGTCCTTTGAGTCATATAAGAAATCCTTTATTGACCAAGCTTGTTCGGTCAAGATGGCGGGATATTGGTCTCGTTATTTGTTTGCGTGTTTATGGACCTCGACGTCGTCTCGGTCCATAAACACGTAAAAAAAGAACTTGGCCAATATCCTGCCGTCTTGACCTCACGCTTGGCCAATAACCCATATGTACATGGTACAGTATGCTCAGTGTATTGCAACGTAGTTAGGCGTACACTGCCAGACTAATTAAAATTATACTGATCAGTCTTGGATCGACGAACTTTCGATACTCACTGTGGCAAGCAAACAGAGCCGGGCAACTAACGCCGGACAGCATTTAAGAAAAATGATTTTAATGTGGTGTTGCCTGTATTTCCAGAAATCTCGTGTATGGCTTTTTAAATAACACTGACTGATCTGCTGCAATAGTCTATGATTGAAAATTTACAACAAAATACAACAACAGCCATTTTATTTGCTAGATATAGAAAGTATATTACAGCGAAAGAAAGATAAACTTAAATAAGCAAAAAAAAAACTACTCAGAATAGTAAAACCTAAACGAGCTGAGTAGTTACAAAAATTATAAAGCTTTAAATGGGTTGAAGGAAGAACAAGAAAAGCAAAAGAAAACAATATAAACAAACAAACAAACAAATCAACAAAAAAAAAACAGAAATACAAACAAGTGGTAACAGTACCAAGAGCGACAGGAACTTAAAAATACTAAGCTAGCATTAGGCGTAAGAACTTAAGAATTACGTCGAAGACAATAAATTGAACTGAGGAAGGTAATCTTGTTCCCAAATATCAGAGCCTTCTGTTGGTTTTCAAAAAGGAGGTAGTTCTACTGCGGTGCTGAAAAAGTTTAGCGCAACATTCCACAAGTGAAAACTCCACTCAGTTTGTCAGAATTTAAAACACGGCAAAAAATTCAACGAAATGAAACAGTCAGGCACCGCTGAGGACCCAGTGTGAGTCTGCCAGCTTAGACACTGAAAGCTCAGCCGTGAAGCTTAGTCAGCAGTCAATTTTGTTTTCGTCTGCTCAGGGGTAGTTGTCGCTTGAAATTCCACCAGTACAGTACGCTGGAATAAAATCCTACAAATCATGGAATTCGGAATAAAAACATCAATAACGCTGAATACTTCCTTCCTCCATCTTCTCAGTATTAATGCGGTGGTTTCGTAGAGTCATCATGCGGCGTGTTCTTGAACATTCTTCAGTTGGTACGTGTCGGAATCAAACGAGAAAAAAAATCATTCGTGATAAGGACTAGGAAAAAGTAAATAAAATACGCTTTTGTCTGCTCAGCAAATGATTATTTGGGTGTGTAGGCAGCTTTTTAAACCCACAGGATTTGACCAGTGAGAAAACCGGATAAACAGTTGTCAAAGCCATAATAATTGAAACTGCCTTCATCTACCCACGTCTTATCAAACGAATGAGTATAATATCATGACCGTTGCACTTTGTGGAAGTTTTTCCGGTCTCGCCCTCTTTGCAACCCGTTTTCATGAGCGAAACAATTTTCTCAGGTAATGATTGTTACAGAACTTAATACGTGGGCATAAAAGGAAATATACTCAACATATTTGAGGATGTTTTGTTTTACGGGGGCCAAACTGAGAGTCACGCTTTCCGTGGAGAAATTTTAATTACTGTACTACGGGTTCTCGGCTTCGGACAAAACATAGAATGTGAATTTAAATGACTATTTAAATTTGTTTATTTGCACTAGTACTGCGACGATCATTCATATCTTCAAAATGAATTTAATAGTTAGGTTTCTAGTCTGTGTGCCCAGGATCAAACGTGAGTACCGGTATTCGCTATACGCGGCTCTTTTCGGCTGTCCAAGTTTAGCACGCTATAAATCGATCCAAAACCAACTCAAATACTGAAAGCAGAGAAATTAAACAAAAATTATACTTTAGAATTGCTTTTCAACTGTATATTTCGAATTTTTGAAAAGGTTACTTGGCCACCAAACCTGTTTAATAATTAGGGCGAAATCACGGCGGGCCAGCGAAGAAAATGTCACTTTTTAGACTCTCTCTTACGGCGTTGGCCACTTAACCATATTCATTTTCACTTTCTTCCTTCTCAACTTAGCACCAAACTTTCTTAAGAAAATAATCGAGAAAGTTTACCCCTTAATCCTTAAACTGTGTACTACACTCTTTATAAGAATATATTTTATAAGAATATCGAGGCTGAAATTTGCGAGATTTTAAGAATATTTTAAGAATAAATCTAAGGCTGAAATTGTGAAAAGAATATAATTTCGTGCGTTGAAAATCTGTAAATACCATATGATATGTTTTTACTTAACGTTTTACTTTAACTAGCTAGCAATAGCCAAATGTTCGATAATGTAGTAAGCAATAATTAAGAATATTACAAGAATATTTTCAGCCTAAAATCGACAGAAAAATAGGAATATTCAGCCTGGGCCGGAAAAACAATATTCTTTAAAAAAAAAAGAGTGTACTGATCAAGAGGTACACAGTAAGTTCAAACCTAGCTGTTGAGGCTCTGCTATTTGCAGTCATTTCGATGTTGAAATGAACCGCTTTTCTAGTCGCCTCAGCTTGTCTTCATGTTACTTCCTTGACATTTTTCTCCTGAGACAGACAAATCTTTTCAAGCTCAGCAAGCAGTATATGTAATCCGTTTACATGTGTACCGAAAACTCTAAGAAACAGGTAACAAGATTACGAGCCTTGAATGAAAGGGAGTGTTACAAGAGAGGTTGGCATTTTAAATTCAGGGATTGAAAAACACAGGATTAAGACTTATCGAAAGATACAAGGAGGTAATACAGAGCAATTTTAATGGATTACGCTTAATTGATAACGGTTGACCTAATTGGTTTGTAACACTGACTATGAACATAAACTTTAATCGGCTTAAGCTTCCATTTTTCATGCATTCGTCAACAGCTTAAAGCATGTGTAATATCTTGTTACAATATAGCGCAAAAGTACAATAATGTAATGTTTTAATCCTTTAGCGAGTAGCTACTTACGCCAACAAATCGACAAGTCAAGATCCAATTAAACGAAAGAAATTAAATGGACAGTCCTGTAAAAGGGAAGGTTTTATTGCGATGAGCTTCATAAACCAGCTTACGAAGAGTCTACGAAGAATGACGCTGTATCTCGTGAGGTGAGCCTCATGAAATGTTTAGTTTACTGTTCACACGTAATTTGACATTCATTTAAAAACCTTTCCTCTATTTAAGAAAAAAATCCTCGATTGTAAACCTTTCGAGGCTGTCTCAGTCGAAATGAAAGATGTTCTATTTTGGGTGAGATGTCTGTTTTTGTTTAATTTCTCCAATGCGGAGATTCAATTGAAAAATTCATTCATTGGGCCAACCCTTAAGAATTTTTTTTTATCAGCTTTGTACATAACAGCCATCGAACATGTCTGTTTTCAGACAAAAAGGTGAGACGCAACTCGCACGAAACATTCTTGTTACTTTTCATTTTTCTTTGATCTTTACACAAAACTGGCAGCGACCCAATAGAAAATGTTATCTGTCAGTTCATGCCGAATGATATGGGACTTAAAGAATTTACCCTCGGGCTATCTAAAGGCAGTCTTGTGCTTCTCTTTCAGACAATACCACGCTTGATTTAAGGTGATAACAGTTTCCACAGCTTAAACGGGTTAATTTTAACACTCACTTAATTTAAATCTTGTTCTTTGCTTTGTAAACATGACAGGTGACACGACTGTCATGCAAGCTCACTAAGTCTCAGGTCCGTGGTAGGCACGCAATCAATCAAGCACTTGTTCGAGGTCAGCGCACACGAACAAAAAAACAAGCAAGCAACGACAAGATCAGAACTATTTAATATTGAAATGTCGGTTGAGTTTCATCCATACGTGATCAGCATGCTTCATAAACAAATGCCTGATTTTCCAGTCGTTTGTTATGTACAAAGGCCATTGTGATTCGTTCTTGGCATTTGTGATAGCCTGCAAAGCACATATTCTATTCTGCTCTGATCCTGCCTGCTTTCAAAATATATGCCCTACTGTTTCATTGTTCCGAGATGTTCTAAAACTGGAAGCGATGTTACTGCATTCTTATGAAAAGGAAGCGTTGGCTGCGCTGGGGTTGGTTCAATGGCGGAAAACTAACAAAAATTCAAAAGAAAATCACCCTGAGAGCTGAAAAAGGCAGTCGAAAAACATCCAGTTTTGTTTCAATGTATCATCTGTCATCGCATGGAGTGACAGCAAATTGTATTTCTGCCCATAATGATGTTATCATGTCTGTAGAACAATAAATCGGCACGCTTTGAGTAACTGACCCTCGGTAAAGCGTGACGAATCTATCGGATGATAAGATTTTGGACCTACTTCTTATGGTCACTTGGAGGATTCTGGAAACAAAGCCCTTATAAAGATTTCCGCTTGCGTCGGTGTGATATTGCATGCAATGGTTTTGTTCAAAGTTCAAGTACGGCTTCTTTTCAGTTGTTTCACATGAATCAAAACAAACAACCGAGTTAGGACTACAGGTTTTGAATATGAAGCAAACTGCTTCAGTTTCTGTATAACGTGACGATGGCTGTTTATCGGAAACCAGACTTGACTCCAAGGGATCGTCTCTCGGTAGTCTCGTGTTTTTCTTTTCTTTTCTTTTTTTTTCTCAACTGTCATTTAATTTTTGCCCAAGTCATGTGAAAGAAAAGGTTCCAAATTAAGTTCTATGAATACAGTTTTGGAGGCGCTGTGTAGACTGCGCAGGAAGGTAAGGCTCAGCATCCTGGAAACTGAGCTGTGGAAAATAATCGGAATTTCCAACAAACCATCAACTGTGGCCAATTCAATTCAATCTAATTCTTTATTTATTCACAAAATATGATTTTGATTTCTGGCATATTTCTGTATCAAGGCCAAATTGGCAAAGATCTTAATTACTTTCCAGTACAGCCATTAATTAAAATAGCTAATTCGCAAGAAAACATGGTAAGACTACACCCCCACATAACTGTGACGAATATGATACCGCATTGCAGGCCTCCACAAACATAGGTGAAGTCTTTGAGGAGCCAATCTTCGGAGCTTTCTACCGCAGATGACGATTCTTTAAATGTTTTAAGACCGGAACTTTTACTTTTTGTTATGCCGCACAATTGGCAAGCTTAGGTGGGTCGCGGATTGAGTCCAGGCCAGACCACCTACCAGGACATCACGCTGGGAACACTCGCCAACACGCAATCAAGACTGTGTTCAAGGCCATACGGGGGTTTAATGGATGTAGAGGGATACTAAGGGGCCGACCATTTAACTCTTGAGGGGGGGTGGTGGGGGTGGGTGGTTGATTTTGAAAAAAATTTCCTGCAAGCGCTTGTCGGAAGAAAAAAATTGTATGCAACACAAATGTAATAGAAAAAAATTACAGCACGAAGGGAGAAAAATATCCTGCCCACCATGTTGCTAGAAAGGAGAAAGGAGAAAAAAGTTTAATAGTAACAGTTGGATTATTTTAACTCTGAATTTGGAGCCAGGGAGGAGTATAAGATGACGACGCAGTGGCCGCCAATTTCCTTACATTATTTGCAAGATCGGGCAATTTGAAATCGCTATACTGAAAGATTATAGCCCAGAGAAACAACTACGCTCTAGTTTTTACTACTATTCATAACAAATTTTTTGGTTGTTCAAGTGTCGAACATTTCTCGCGCATCTCAGTAAAATCACTTAGAATAACGGGCATGCAGGGCGAAAACAGGCACAGGGCCCCATCTTTATAGCGCATTTTTTTGAATGGTCTGTGCATGACTATCAATTATCATATTCAAGGAATTACCGTATACTAAGCAATTTGAGGTTACAGGGGCACGCATGGGTTTTAACATAATATAAAACTGGGAGACTATAGGGTATTCTAATATTGCAAGTAGATGGAAGATTACATGACATGTCATCATAAATTATTTGGCACACAATTCTTTGATTGCACTCACGTGATAAGACGGCCATGTTGGTGCCAAAACAATTGAAATATGTAGCTCAAGGTTTGCATAATAATAGAGTCAAATTCCCAAGACTTTTTCGCTATTGCTCTTTCCACCAACATGGCCGCCGTGACGTCAGCTGCAATCAAAGAATATCTCAGATTCTAGTCTTTCGTGTGGAAACCGTTCAGCCTTCTCTGCTTTCAAGACGGCAGCCATTTTGAATCTCAAGAAGACTTTGGGGACGAGATTGTAAGCTGTCAGCCTGGTCTTACACTTACACTGTAAGGGGAAATTTTGTGTGAATTACTATGGCAAGGAATTTACTGACGAATGAATTTACGCATGATTTTGCAGACTACAAATTGGGCGATTCGACTCACGCTCTTAGTTTTCGCTCGTGTTCTACTCATTGTTTTTTGCTATTGATTGATTTTAATGGTTATTTTTGTTTCACGGGTTTCGATAGAAGTTTTTCTCCAACGCCAACCCCTCATCCCCTTGACCACAATGTTATGGATGTAACAACAAATCGTTCTACACAATTCAAGCGCAAACCTGACCCAGCCACCTTGCAGTTTCGGAATGAAACTACCGTAAAAGCTCTATTACGCCCCCCGTCTCTGTTAACCCCCATCTCTAATAAGCGCCCCCCTCCCCCAGTTTGGAAGTCGGTTTTTGTAATAAGCCCCCCCCCCCCCTCTCTTATAACCCCTCCCCTTTTGGGACAAGAGATTTTGTAATTAGTACCTCCTCTTCCCTCTTACGAAATCCACTTCATGCGGCCCAGCTGGTTTGTTTTTAAACAAATATACACTCAAGCACATACTAATACTTGCTGCTCTGTATTAAATACAAAAGTTTCACTGCACCTGTTTGAGTTTTGTACAAAACTATTTTAAGACGAAAACGGCATGTTTGAAATAAACCCCCCTCTCTAATGAGGCCTGAAATTAAATAAGCCCCCCCCCCCATGGGGGGAGGGGGGTCACTGAGCTTTTACGGTATGTCATCCTTCCTTTTCAACAATTGTTAGCTACCGATTTCGCAATCAGTCCTTTTCTTTTCTTTTAACTCGTAATGGCTTTTATTTTCACATCAGGTTTCCAGACTTTACATTAAAAAGATACACTACAACGCTTGTACAAATTACAGTTTCAATTTACTATCAAGGATTGACACTTTTCATTTGATCTCTATATGAGACAAACATGATGTCCAATCACATCGAGGTGCTAATAAGTTACAGTTTGTGTGCTGAGAACTTAAAGCTTTAAAACAAAACAAATTTAACCAATGTACGACACAGATTACAAAGGACATCAAACGAAAGTGCAACCTCGAAACATAAAACTGAAATGGAATGAATAAATCTTGTGGATATGGTCATTTCCAACAAACTACATTTCCACAAAAATCACGACTGACCAAGTTCTTTGCATCGATACTAAAGGAGGCTTTGTTTGCTTCACTCAAATTCCTTCGCTCGCAATCCAAACACGGAAAAGTTTCTTAAACGCACTTTAAGCTTCACAATTTAATCACAATTTAATCTCAGTTATATTTTTCCAGGGTCGAAAACCTAGCGTACTGGATGAAGGTGGGAAGAAATTTATACATTGCTATTTCTGAGTGGCTGTGCTCTCTTTATTTTTTTTTCACAATTATTTCCTTTAAATTATTCTACTCCTTTCGTATCAAGAGCACAATAAAGATTGTTGTTGTTGTTGAAAATAAACCAAGCTTCCCAACAAATTTGCGTTTCGTCTTGTTTCTAACCATGAGCGCTCACGCAATACAAATGCTTGGATCCTTGTCTCCGACCATCTTTGTTACATTTGACCTTATTGGACGAGCTCGATATAACAGCTTCTCGTTATCTCAAATTCTTACTCGTGTTTGCTCAACTCCACAAAAACTTTCTTTCGTAATTAGTTTTAGTCTTTCTAGGAGAAATGGCCAATGCCACAAGATCAAAATCATTGCCAGCGTTTCTTTACGTATCACACTGTTGAATTGTTTCTTTGTCGATCGATTTTGTCTACTTTCTTGCAAATATCTTACTGAACTCTAAGCAACTACCGGTGCGAACTTATTGCGGGCTTTAAGTATTTAAAGGTTGTCTCCCACAGATCCCCCTCTCATATCACCCCACCTAACCCCACTGCATCCTTCAGAAGTTGATTCTCAGGGGACAAAGGGAATTTGGCTATCACTTAGGCGTGGGTATCCTAAACGTGGTGATTGGAAGAACTCTCACCCCCCTGGGGTAACCACTCCACTTGCCCCTGGGGTAACCACTCCTCTGATACCCTGGGGTAATTACTATGGGGTTAGGCGTGAAGTACGTCCATGGCCAATACAGTAAAATTACCTTGACCCTTAAAAGCACGTTCCGTTTTATCGCCTTTGTTTTTCTTTTGGACGCTATCACTCTCTGACATCAACACAAATTATCCTTTACAGACTCAAGCTATTTCTTATGGTACTTTTGCAGAGAATTTTATTACCCATACTCAGATAATCTTTGTCTGTATTATTATGACCTACATACCTATTCTTGTCAACGTATTAAAAGGAGAAATTAACTGTTGATCACCGTAAAAGCTACCGTTGGCCATAAACAAGTCGTGTAGGACAGTGCAGATCCTAATCTTCACCTAACATTTGACTGCCGATACATCTCGATTAGTATTTACCGTACAAAATATAATTTTCTACATATTATCCTGTCTCGTCAGAGTCCAGGGGGAAAGCTATTCACCTCGCCTTGTTCATTGACAGGTGCTCCATTCACCTTGTACGTCACTTTTAATCTCATTCGTAAGGGTTGCTGTGAAAAGAAAACAAAGTGTACTAGTTATGTTGCCACCACCAGGAACAACCCCCCCCCCGCCCCAATCCCCCCACCCACCTCTCCCCAAGCTCTATGAATGGCATGCTTATCCGGTACGTGGTCATTCTATCCTTTCCTTCCTTTAGTCTCCCCCATATTGCATACGTTTGCTAAGCTATTCACAGGTTATGGAAAACAAGTGGTTCGCTGCCTTAACTCGAAGCAAATACGTAGCCTTGCGTGTTCATTCTCCATAAGATGGCAAGATTGAACGGTAAAGCTTATTGTCTGGGAGTACGAAATCATCTAATGTGACCATTCAAATGGCAGCTTGTAAGCAGCACTTCCAACCGCTGCTGTTTGATTAAAAAAAAACCTCGACTTCTGTACACCCGACAGAAGGACAAAGCGCAAAGACACCCACAAATAAAACATTCAGTTTTTTTGAAAAGAAAAAAAGTTTAGAGACGGAAACACTTCAGATGCATGTGTGCTCAAGTCACAGTAACCTGACCTCCAACAAACGCGTTAAGAGGACCTCGTGGGCAAAAAAAAACCCACCCGGCTTTGGTACATTAAAAAGCGATTTTCTCTGTCACTCCAAATTAATTCCACTCGCACCTACCGACATATGTACCCTAAAAATAAGAGAATTGAATTGAAAACAAATAAAACAATTGCAATAAACAGGGTGGAAAGCGTTTTGTTTGGCAAATAAATCGAGTTTTCATTGAGGCCAAACGAGACACATACGCCCAACCTGGCGTTAGGAAATGATAAAACTGTCCAAGTACTTTGCATATTTCATAGACAAAGCAGAAGATTAAGCGGTTTACAGCGAGGCTCTTTGTTTCAGACGGCAGACAAGACGCTCATGACAAACCGCAAACAAACGCTGAATAATAAAAACAAAGAGTGATGTGCAAACATCAATAGAACCACAACACGCTGAGATTTCGCACAGAACAAAGGCCTCTTCGACAAAAGGGAAATAAAACTTCAACAGCAAGATCTCGTCTGGCAAAAGACCAGCTCGCAGCTACACGAGTGGAAAACAATGCGGGCGATCGTTTTAGACACGGAAACACGTGCTCGATCACAACGCTAAACATCAGAATAATGCATCCTGTCAAGGAATAACTTAGTTATGAAAAGATACCTTATTTCAGACTGCCAGATGAACATGTGTTGAGCTACTGGTATAAGCGTCAGCTGTGTAACAGCCAAATATCTTATAAGAACCGTCCAAAGCGTGTTTAATTAGAGCTCATTACAAATTAATTTTACGAATTTGTTGTCGATTAACTAGACAGCTACCGAAAACAGCAAGCAAATCAGGAGGTAATGAATGGTGAGGGGGGGGGGGGGGGGGGGGTGAGATGGGGAAAGGGGAGGGGAGGGGTTGCCAAGGGAGGGAGGGGTGGCGAGGGGGTTGATCTGGCCATCAAATATACACATAATTAGACGCGTGAGAGAAGCAATCAAGCTCCTTGGAGAGTACAGTACCTATCACAGAACACAAGATTTACATGGTGACAATTAGAGTTTTACTCCGCAGGTTCAAGGCTGGTGAAGACCTCTTGTGCAAAGTAACGCTTTTTATTATATTATATTTTAGTATAAATCTACTAGCGTTCCAGCACGAATGCCGTTCTCTGATTGGCTACGCTACTCGCTATCTATTCTGTGATAGATAGTGAGTAGCGGTTGTCTTAAAAATGGCGCCCGCTTCTTCGCGTTTTCGAAGTATTTGCGAGGACGATTTAGATAATTTACTTGTTTAGTTTTGAACGACTAGAAGATTTATACTAAAACAATTAGATTATTCGCTCTCGATTTCTATGCGTGATAGCTGATTCGGGCTGCGCCCTCATCAGCTATCACGCGATAGAAATCTCGAGCTCATAATCTAATTGTTAAATATATAGCGAGGATTTTAGGCAATAAACCTTCCAAATAGAATTCTATGTGCTATATTTTCACATGTGAAAAAAGCGATACGTCCAATCAGCTTTGCGCACAGCATTCTTCACATGTGAAAATATAACCAATCACCATCCAGAGTAGAATCGCTTAGCCAATCAGAGCAAAGCACTCAAATGGCTCGCACTCAAATGAGTGCTCACATTTGTCAGAAAAATCCGGAAATTTCGGTTTGAAGTCAAATGGTAAGGTAATTTTCCAGAAAATCTTTTCGGAAATTGTGGACAACCTCCAGAGATAGTCCTTTTTTCTGTTCGGAACGGAATTTCGGAAAATCGCTTACCATTTGATCGAATCGTTCCGTTTCCAGGTCCTTTTGCGCCAAAACGAGTGAGTGCGATTGACGAAACGCCCTGCGGTAAATGGTAAGGGCCAATCTCAGCCGGTTGGTCGGTAAATACGGAAAATCGCTTACCATTATTCAACGGTCATTCCATACGGATTTTTCTGACAAATGGTAAGCACCCATGGCTTCGGCTTCCCGTTTTGTTCCACTGGATTTACCGTTAAATGATTTTATTGAGACGCAATCGAACAAAAACAAGGGGGCGAACATTCAAGGAGGAACATTCAACATTTCTATAAACAGTGTAAGTCAACAGAGCGCGAATTTTGTCGTTGCACAGCGCGAACATTACATGATTGAATCTGACAGTGATTAGGGGCAAGCGAAAACATTTCACACTTTGTGTTTACGAATTCTCCCGTATTTTTCAGTTATTCTGAATGGGAAGTGATATTTGAGCTTGTGTAGGCTCTTTGTCTACTTGTTGCTGTACTGGAAACCGGACATGTTTTTTTACGCTCGGTCATTTAGATCAGTATCGGATTTTTTTTTTTTTGCTGTTCTTCATGTAAGCTCATTGAATCGAGAAAAATAAAACTGATTTCAACATAGGTTTAATTTTCGTTATATATAATAAACAAATTACGGTATAGAAAGTGCTTTGTACGGAGTTTGATTCACTCGTTGCAAAACTTTGGAAAACTCACTCGTTCGCTTTGCTCACTCGATCGTTTTCCCATTTTGAAGTTTTCACTTTCTCTGCTGTAATCTATATAGCCAGGTTTCCACTACCGACGCAAGCACAAGCGCAAGCACATGAGCGCAAGCATAAGTAGCTTATGCCAAGTGAAAACGAACTCTACGCAAGCGAACGCAAGCATAAGCGCAAGCACAAGGAAAAGGAAAAATCTTGCGCTTGCGCTTATGCTTGCGTTAAGCCCGTTTTCACAGTGAAATAAGCGCTCTTGTGCTTGCGCTTCTGCTTGCGCTTGTGCTTGCGTCGCTAGTGAAAACCAGGCTTATGTAAGCTCATAATGAGGATTTCACCACTAATCGAGTTTGAAATTTGGAAACGGTTTGTGCAGCGTTATTATCAGTAGCGGCGAAAAGCAACAGTCCATGGCACAACTCACAACTTTGGAGGGAAAAAACCTACATCGCAGCGCTTGACGTTGTGTCCTGAAGGGATATAGGGCAATAGTCCAGTTTCGAGTTCGCCATGACCGCTGAATAAAAGCACTGAGAATGCATTTGTACAGGGTTAGCCTCCATCTGAAGTGAATATATTCACAAATTCCAGCCAGAAGATGACTTTTCACTCGTTTCTTGCCAGTCCGTTCGCAGATCAGGAATAACACAATTCACCCCAGATTAATATCATCTCACAATACAACGGGTCTCACTTGAGAAGAGACTAACAAGATAGGATAGTGTCTATACAACAATCTCACTTAGGCAATCAAAACCGCTTTCTGTTTAACACACTCACTCACTGACTACATCTCCTTATTTTTTGACTGGCTAACTCCGAGAAGCTGTCTAGCTTGCTCTATCCAATCACAGTGAAGATATTGTCTTCTCCACCAATCAGACGCGAACACCATCACACATCATGGACTACAATACAAACGGCTTAGTGCCTTAGTGCCCTTAGAGTGGCTTCAGCTTACCAGATCACATTAATTTGTGAGTATCCTTGTCACTCCAGCCACATCCCACAAGCTTTACGTTTTCATTGCTTGTTTTACTGATATGTGGGTACTTGAGCCTGAGCATTAGCTATGCCATGCTGGTGAGGCCTAACAAGGCCGAAACAGCTGTCCATGGCTGCTAATGCTTGGGCTCAATCTTTGCTTTGGTAGATTTAAGGGGTAATGCCCGTTACCTTGTGGCCTTAGTGCCATTAGAGTGGCTTCAGCTTACCAAATCACATTAATTTGTGAGGTATCCTTGTCACTCCAGCCACATCCCACAAGCTTTACGTTTTCACTACTTGTTTTATTGATATGTGGGTACTTGAGCATAAGCAATAGCTATGCCATGCTGATGAGGCCTAACAAGGCCGAACAGTTGTCCATGGCTGCTAATGCTTGGGCTCAATCTTTGCTTTGGTAGATTTAAGGGGTAATGCCCGCTACCATGTGGCCTTAGTGCCTTTTGAGTGGCTTCAGCTTACCAGATCACATTAATTTGTGAGGTATCCTTACGATACAAACGGTTTAGGTAGCCAGTCACGTGATCTCGCTTCCAGTTTTTTTTCGATGCACAACAACCCGACAGTTGTCCACCCAATAGTTATTCCAAGGTGAAAATTTGCCCTCAAGATCGATGTTTCAAAGTAGCAAGGACCACATACACAACAGAAACAGGAACGGTTTTGATAATTAAAGGAACCCCTTCATTAGGGAATCCATCGGTCACAAAACTAACAAGGACTAACAAGGGTGTCGCCTTTTTTCCCAAAGTAAACGTACCTCTTTTCCAGATTTGTTTTCCAACATACATGCTTGATTCCGCATGTGTATTTGTGGTTCGGTGTTAGAGATCGACGGGTATCCCTTAAAACGCTTTCCTAGCGTCAAGATCAACGCTTCCGAAGACGTGTTGAGATACATGTAACTCTTTCCCATAAACAGCAAAATATTCAAGGAACAGGCAACACATCTAGCGGTTCATTTCTTTTCTACAAGAACTCACCTGCTGTGGATTTGCGACTTTGACACCTTGATTTACTGTTCCCGAGTTGTTTGGCGGTATAACGTTTCCAGACGGACTTAGGAGCTGTAACTGAAACGTCTGCGAAAAAAAAAACGCAAAACCAGGTCAATAAAGGCTTGACTCATGAAACCACGCAGCTATAACGCGTGTGCATCTTGTTTACGTTCGTTTGTTGCTCGGGCTTGAAATGTTCGCGCTATATGCGAAACTCAAAACCAACAACACCAATCGCGACCTCCGCACAAAAAGTAATAATCATCATCATCGCCAATACTTGTAAGAAATGTAGAACTTATGAAGTGTACAACGCTTAACAATGTCATGTTTATAAATGAAGCTGTACATTTATTGTGCTCTGCTTAAGTGATGATTACATGTAGAAAACCCGCAATCAGTCAAGGAACAAAACAAAACGATCCTCACGACGGGTTGTCATTCATCAAAGGACACTAAAGCCAATTTGTTTGCGAGGAAGGATGGTTTTCACTCCAAAATTTGATAAAATAGTGCGTCACATTTCCTTGTTGTTTCCACATTACCACACAACAAAACATCAACACGCTTGAGTCCAGATTCTGTTACAACGACTTTGCATTTCAGTGGTGCCTAAACTAAGAGCATTCCATTATTATACATAGGGATAGTAAAGCGAGCAAAACACAAGAGGAGCGATAATTGCATCGCGCGTGGGGAAAAGGAAAAATAACCATGCAGATATTTTGAGGAGGCGTGGGGAAGGGGAAAATGAAATTTATAACATGAAGGAGAAGTACAAAATAGAGGTGATAAGGTCCCCCTCCACCGGAACTGATTATGAACTAGATAACCGTCCTGCATACCTTAGGTACTGCGGCTTGAAATACGAAGTCAGTCATGGGTATCGAGAGCGCGTTCGTGGCAGTCACCAGTATCGATACCACATTAGAAGGGTTGCCTGGCACCTTTTCAAACGCAAAGTCGATTTTTAAACCATTCCTCTCAAACGCTGTTATGGACGGGAACCCTGTAGAGAGCCAAGAGCTCGCTTAGAATAATGCATCAGTGCGTGGTAAATAATCTAAAAGTGTTGGGAGTTTGTGTGAACACATAACAATATTTAACATGCTTCTGAAAAAAAAAAAACTACCTACAATGTAGATGACTCTGAATTTTCGGTGCTAATGCACTGTTTTATTTCCAGGCGTTGTTTATGTGTAGTTGTTGCTCGCATATGCATTGCTGACAGCAAAACATCCTGGGTTTTTTTTTGCTATTTCTTTCTTTCTTTCTTTGTTTGTTTGTTTTGCTTTTTTTTTTTTGCACTGCAAGACATTTTCACAGTATCTGGGCATAGCTCACTGAACATCAAGAAAATTCTACTTGCCAAGTACAGTATATTAGAATAATTTTTTTTTCTTTTCTTTTGGGAGGAGGGGGGGATTTCCAGATAAATAAATAACATGTATGGGAAGACACTCAAGAGGAAAGATATTTTATGCAAGTGATAGTTGTGGCATTGAAAGTGTCACAAACCAGCAGCAAAGTCCTGGTTCTGAGGGGCGACTGGTTCATGGTTCATCTGAAGCGGAGCCTGCTGTCCTAATGGAGCTGGGTTCAGCAGTCCTCCACCATCTAACAAGTTTGGAATGACAGGTGATGGCGCCATCATGTTTATAGGAGGGGGACCTAGACACCAGGAATGAATGAAAAGAAGAATTAACACAGATTCAGTTCTGCCATAATTGTTGCTGATATGGAACTTAATCCTTTTTAATTTTTTCTCCAGCTTTTTCTTTATAGCTACTTTTGTTGACTGGTCTAACACAAGAAATGCTTCAATTTAATGAAAATAAATTATCCCAATGACTAACTAAAAAATCACAAACCTGCATTTGTTGAGCCAAGATCCAGATCCCCCAGTAAATCTAATAGTGCCCCACCAGATGAGGCTGCAGGAGCTGGTGGCTGGACTGGGGCAGGTGTTGGTTCAGGTTCGGGACCACCACCAAGTAGATCTAACAGTGTTTCAGACTGCAAGATGGCAATAATGAGGGAAACAGTCCAATAGTACAACAAAGCAACAATATCTACATTCATACGTGTGAGAGAACTTTTGACAGATGCAGTAAACAGTATCAAGAAATTTCAAATCTTACCGCTTGTTTTGGAGGTTTTTGTTCAATCACAACAGCTGCGATTCAAAAAGAAGGACAAGTTAGGGCAACATTAAGACAATCATTTCAAAAGACACGAGGTGGAGCTCAGTGAAAAGTAGATACACAGATATACTTTATTACGCACAGAATTCATAAAGTTAACACACATTTTCATTATAAGGTCTTTAACTGGATTTAAGTTTAAACTTGTGTGGAGGTAAAAAGAAAATTGACACCAAAATTTTTATGATGTTCATCTAATACTATTGAAACACCTAGATAGCAAGTTCATGTGACTGCCAGCTACATTTGATCATATCACTTACAGTACTTTTACCCAACAGCTGATTGCCATTTACCACAAACATGTTTAAAAACTCAGGAAAATATTCTATTTGCCTTATTTAACACAGTTTGCCTGTACTACAAGCTTCTAATCAAAAGTGTACCTTCTTTAGTGACACTTTCAGGCTCTGGCTGTGAAGGCACTTCTCCATTTGTAATTGGTTCAGTTGTCTTGGCTTCAAACACTGGCATTCTCTCTAGCAAGGCAGGCCTGCAAATCATGACAAACTGCTTGATACTAATACATCAACCATTTTAATGTACTGATATTTTAATATTTTTTAATATACTAAGACTAATATTTTATACACAATGATAGTTTATAATATAGTTTGGGTATCCCTTGATAACAGTTATATCATGACTGAAGGATTTACCCTGCTTTATGATAAATAAAGGTTTACTACGGTTTTTGTTCACACTGACCACAGGTTATGTACCCAAAACGTCTGTGCTTTTAAGGAACACTGCTGACACTTGGTATATTTATCTTTATATCATTCGCACCACTTTACAAGTCAAGTGTCACACATCTTTCATAACTACTCATTCTACTACTACTACTAAGAAAATAATTTCTGGGTCAAACCAGCATAGAATGCACCTGTCAAAAGTGCTAAATCGTTTATATTTTTGTAACACTCTTCTACATCAAAATTTATTTGCCTTTTTTTTCTAATACTGTACATTAACAATTTCTACGAAGTTCAATATGTGGTACGGTGACCTCTAGAAACCACCAGGCTTTTAGTTGAGGCCACCTTGTGCATACTGACAATATGTTTACACAGATAGTGCTCAAGTGTGCAGCCTAGCCAATTCAGCAATTATTTTACTAAAAACTGTAGCAGTTTCTTCTTAAAGTTAGGGAAACTTGATAGAGAAGTGATTGTAACAGGGAGGGAATTCCAGATCTTTGGATCTTGGTAAAGAATTGTGAATTTTTTCAGATTAGTCCGACAATGATGCACACGATAATTGTTGGCTGTTCTGGTGCTATAACTATGAATGCTATGAATTTTTACCAATAGCAGCAGAAAATACAGGCTAAGTTTACTGGTATTTATTTTTACCAGTCCACATACACACATTCAAAACGCGTGAAGGAAGAAATGAAAGACAGTTGATACAAGCATTCTTTAGCTAAAATTAAAACAACAATTCCAGTGCATGGAAACTGTTCTGAAATGTTTTTTAACTAACACTAGCAAATACAAACTGGGACAACAAGCTGGGACAACAAGTACTTTACATCAAAATGACAGCAATAATAACAACAACAACGGTGAAGACTGTGTTAAAAAGAAGAAGAAAATCTACACATTTATTTATTTATTTATTTATTTATTTGCCAAACCACAAATAGCATTATTGTAAGGAAAACAAAAAAGATAGAATGGATAGAAGTTACAATGGCGAGGAGACCTAAAGGAAACTATGGAGCTTATGTTAATTAGGCCACCTCAGTTATTGTTTTACAAGATGAAATTTTGAAAAAAGCACATGACGACGGATACAATTACAATAGGTTACAAGCTGCAAATAAAGTTAATACTTAATCACATTATATATGCTTGTATAGCACTATGGGTGACCTTAAGCAGCTGGCTGCTGCCAGGCTCCCATCAAGATAACCCTGCGGCCCTTAAGAAATGTGGGTGGTGTGACAGTTATATTCATACTTAATTTATATTGCGCCATTTCCAGCGACGTCCAATGGCACTTAACACTGAAATTGAAATTTCATCTGACTCCATCCTATTAGAAATCTGGGGCCGGTTCCTGAAAGGTGTAATAACTCTATTCCAGGGATAAATCTGCCTTATTCCAAAAGGCATTCCTGGAATAAGGTGGATTTATCCCTGGAATAGAGTTATTACACCTTTCAGGAACCGGCCCCTGGAGTGTATATTGGTGTCTACATTTAAAATGTAACGAAACAAGACTAGTGTCTAACTAGAAAACTGTACAGATTACTAAGGCACTAGGCAATTCCACCATAAATACTCAATAGTAAGTTTTTTCCTATAAATACCTTATAAAGGAAAATTAATGTGAAATACCTAAAGTGTTGTTGCTGTTGTTTTTGTTGGATGTAATCCTAAATTGAGCAAAACAAATGCCCAAAAATGGGTTCACCTCCAAAATACTTATTTCTTCCACAGGCAGCTGTATGCACGGTGTTAAGAAACAAGTTCTAACAAAAAAAAACATTTTACCTCATTCCATTATGCTTGCTGAAGAGTGAACCAAATTCAACACCTCTCTGCTGTAACTCCACATCCATGTTCACTTCAAATTTGTTGATAACATTTTTAATCCGTCTGAAAATGAACAAAAACACAAAACAAAAATTTTCTGTCAGATTTGAATCATTTGTTTAACTAAATACATCACCTCGACAGCAGTTCAGAGGCAAGGAAAAGAGGTGGTTAAGTGAGCAATTAAAATCAAAGTTTCGCACACTGTATCTCCCATTAAAAATATCATACAAGCTGACAGTGCATAGGCAGAACTGAGTAATCAATATTCACAGTGCTTACTCTAGAGTTGAGTTGAACCGCGTACTGAGTTTCATGACAGCCGTTAATGCATAATCTTTTGTTGTAGGAGTTGAATGTGAACTGTAAAGTAAGCTCTCCAGCACATCAAGAACATCATTCTCTGTCACCTACAAAGATCCAACATCTGCATCATTACAAGGTCACTAAAAATTATCAAGTTTTGATGATGATGAAAATAAAACTGACTCAGAGTGCAATGATTTTTTTGCTGCAAGCTGTGACTTGGTGCAATATGGGAAAGAGAGAGGGAGGGAGAGGGAGAGAAGGAATATGGAGAGAAAACAAAGGGAATGACAACCATGAAGGAGGTTTGGATATGTGATTCGAATTTTCATAAAATCGGTTGAACTTTTGCTTCAAGTTCAAGTTTTATGTATTTTAACCAACTGCCTCGCTTAAGTGGAAGGTGAGTGCCTGGGATACCCAGGGGCTTCCACTGTGGCAAGCCAGCCCCTAAATAGAACACTGTCCCCATGGCTGGCAAATCCCCACAACCCAGCCATGAGCCCCCATTCCAGGCACCCATCACACTGATGAAACAGTGGAAGGAAGAAAAAATAAGGGATGGGAGGGGGGGGGGGGGGGAAGACGCTAAATGAACCGCTTTACAGACCACTGCACAAACGCTTGATGAAGAACTTGCAGATCATAGTGGTGTACAAAGCTACCACGTACCATGTGAGCCTGCACTTATGGGATTGTCCGCTGGATTCCCGCTGAGCTCACGGGTTGCTTGACCACTAAGCTTGAGGACTGCTTGACCGCTCAACTTGTGGACCGCCTAAGCTTGAGAACTGCTTAACCACTAAGCTTGTGAACCGCTTGACCGCTAAGCTCGTGGTGGTTAACTTAGTTAAATTACATTTAACCAAATTAAATCAGACACTTAAGTTATTAGTAGGCTGGCTTGCAAATAGCGAAGAGCTAATCGCAGCAAGCTAGACTGTACACAAATTCTTGGAATTCTCCAATTATTAATGCTTTGAGAAGCTATATCAAACACTCAAACGAATGTTTTATTAGATATTCAAACACCTCTAAAATGTTCAAATCTTGGTTGTGCCTCATTTTCTCAACCAACTTCTCAGTGTTTGGTTCTCTGATGAAACACTGTTCGTTGTGTTTGATATAATAATTATTATTACTTGAAACATTTCCTGGAACAAGAATAAAATAGATAGAATGAAAAAACTTACATTGAGGGCTTCATCCTCCTCAATTTCAACAAACAGTTGATCACCATATTCTCCACAACACCAGGATCCCACTTGCACCAGAGGTTGCTATTAATAAGAAGTTCAAAACAGAGCCATAAGCATTTTTCCATGCTCAACACATGTCTATGCCATACACCAGAAGTTTGCTTCATTCACATTCTTGCCACAACATTTAAAAACATCCACAATGGATGAGGGAAGGTTGCAATATAACCTACCAAGCACTAAGTCAGTGAAATACCTGACTGATGTCGTTCAACATGGCTCTGTACAAACGTTGCACAGCATAGGCTTGTAGGTCACTAGATGTTGACACCAAGTGAATGAGACTGGGTACTGCATCATCGCGAACAAAACTTCCAGCCTAGAACGCAGAAGCCAACAAAATTATGGGTGAATGTCTGTACCTCTCGTGAATTAAGAGTAATATTTTTCATTTACAATACAGGTCAGAAATGCCTGGATCAATGTACTTTATCTAAGTCATTTCCACTCCTAGTAGGAGCATACTGCAAACAGTCATGTGACTGTTGGTGTCTGTAATCAACTAAGGGTTTTGTGGCGACAGGTGGTCAGCCCATCATCCAGTCAACACCCAACCCATAAAATTATTGTACAGAAGGTACGGACACAACTCCAGGAACCACAAGCACTACTCTTTTTTGGTGAGGTGAAGGAGAAAATGGCAAGGGCTTAATGTTACTAACAAAACACACAATCATCTGACCTGATGCAAATGATCAGCACAGCCAGACTGAACATACTAGTTACTTAACATACTAGTTAGATCCTGGTTCGTGGTCTGAATGGCGACCTTCTGTTCAGTAGCCTGGGGCTGTTAAGAAGTGAGCTAACCAGGTGGCAGATGGCCATGCAGGTGAAATAAAGCACATGTTCTTGCCTATATCATTCATCAAGTCATAATCAGTTTCTATGTGTGGCATTTCATACCTGTATCAATACTAACTGACAGCAAAACCTCCTGCCCAAATCATTCAGTGCTTTGATTACTTTTTTTTACTAGCTCTCAGTTGTTGCCCAGTTGGTTTCGGATGAAACAGACTATAGATCTGAAGTCCTCAAAACTGGAACCACAAGACTGTTCTTTTTTCCAAAATTAACCTTGAAAACTTCATTAAAGTGATTTATTATATCTCTCTCTTAGTACACGCGCTGTGATTGGTCAATTTTGTGGGCTGTATTCTACAGTACGGCCTGCTTGATTTCTAAAAGTTTTCTTTCCCATGTACCAGATTAACCTCAGCAATATAATAAATATCCTACTAACCTCGTTTTCTTGGTCTGTACTGTAAGTTATGGATCCTCGTCTCTTCCCATTAATTTATGGCCCTCGCGCTTCGCACTTGGGCCATAAATCAACAGGAAAAAACTCAGTCTGTAACTTAAAGTACGGACCTCATACTCGGTTAGTAAGAGGTATGTATTATAAAGAATTTACAACATCAACCATAATTATTCCAAACACACAAGCCTTACATTAGGGTTTCATTAAGGGTTAGGCACCAGGGAAATTGGGCACCTGCCATGAGGATATCAAGGCAATTTTTTGTGATGAAGTTAATTCCAAACACATTTACCTGGCTGTGAAATGTGATCGCCTTCCTGCTCAAAACCTTAATGTAGCCCCATACAGCTACGAAACATGATTCTTGCACCCTCATATTGCAGAATGCTAAGATCACTCACAAGTCAGAATAATTAAGTAGTGTGTGAATTGATAATCATTGGGCGCCCCAAATTTTTTATTGAATCTTGTAATAAAACAACCCTGAAAAGCACCATCCCCCAATGATAAGAAACAGGCTTCAAATGCTCTTTATTGCCCGCATGCATTCATAAACAGACCAGTAAAACCAACTGGATCATCTTACAGTTGTGAGGACTTTCATCATTGTGTCAATGTGCCATCTCTTGTTTGGAGCATGCCTAACAACAACACAAACACAACAGTCAACAGACCTTTCCTTCTTTACAGAAATCTTTTTCGTTTGATAGGCATTTTCAAACGCGTGTTTCTTTCATTTCGAGCGTTTCTTATCATGCATTCTATCATTCAAATCGTTTGGTACTGTTTGTTTCAACCGTTTAGAAGATTTCAATCGATGTTCACACTGAACCTCGCACCAAAAATTATAAGCCATTGAAGGTTTTCTTCGTGTCCCAGCCCCAAAATAGAAAGAACCAGTTTCAACATGAAATAAAACATAATTCAGAAGCTCTGATAACACAGGGCACAAGAATTGAAGAGCTAAGATAATTCTTAGTGAAATTTGACGATTGTTGGTGACTATTGAGTCGCAGCGATTGTAATGTTTGGCAAAGAATTCACTGTGTACCTCTTTTATTTAACTTACCTGTTATTAAACTTATAACATTTGATCGATTGCATCGTTCACATACAAAAGAAGAAATTTGTGTGACTGTGTCCTTTGGGATTTAACAATGTAATTTCCTTGTTGCCATTCCGATGTGGCAGAAAAATGTACATTCAAGAACAAAGCACACTTGAAGCAGTGCTGGTTGCTTTGTACAATGACATGCAGGGTATATTTTCCCCAGAAGCAAAATTTATGAATGGAACTATGTTGTATTGTGAAAAAACTCACAGTTTTGAGTTTTGGTACTGTTTGAAAAGAGCTAAATTAACTCTAGTTCGTGGGATAATTTCCCACGAAATTATCAGTTTTTTTTTTTAATTTTGCACACGAAATAATACAGGTTCATGCACATAAAATTTAGTTTTTGTTTTTGTTTCTGAAGTTCCCCGATATTTCCTATGTTTCTTGCTTGGGGCTGTAGTGTCTCACCTAATTTGTTACATGTGTGGTAACCAACACCGTGCACAAGGCCATTTCTAGGCTACAACTACAGCCACGCTGCCTGCTGCACCAATATTTTTAAAAAGGTGAAACTAGAACTGTCATGAAAACAATAGGAAAACTTACTTCTCTGCTGCTAAAAAGATTTCAGAAGTGACGTATGATTTGAACTCAACGTCAGTATTGACAAGGAAGGCGAGAAGTTCCTTCATCATACCGCGAATGTTACTGGAGTTTATAAGAGAAAAAGACAACTCCATGGCTCTCCTAACAAAATAAAAGCAAATGATGTTTAACTAAAAAATCTCGTACTCCATGTAGCATTACATGTAAATGCACAATTCCAAGTAAAACAAAAACTACATGTACTGCTATCAGTATATAATTATAGTGAATCCAGCATAAATTTTTTGTTTAGAGGTCAAGATAACAAATATATCTTATTACTATACATGCAGTTGTTTTGGTGTGTAGTATAGCTGTATACTTTTATGAGTTTAAGAAGCCTGCAGGGCAAGTTAAAGTACAAACAACAAGAAGAGTTTTAAACAAGCAATCTTAAACAGCAAAACATCTAGACAATAAGAGAATATCCAATTTAACTTGTTTTGTGATAATTAGTAACAAAGAAAACCACGAGAAAAGTGTCAGAGAGAGTGCACTGGCATTAGGTATTGGAAGTAGTTTTTTTCCAATATGAAAACCTACAAACCAGTTTTTTACTATACAAATAAACCAAATACAAATAGTGCACCATTTTTGTACTTTGTAACAAGGGGAATGTCAAGTACAAAAGGAATTACAATGTTACCAGTTACAGTTGTTTAGCACATTACATGTACCTTCTAATAGAGATATCTGGGTCTTTGAGGCAGTCAAGGATCGTTGTGCGATGCCTCTGCACAGCATTGTAGTCAGCCTGTACTGTCTTTAGAAGGGTGTTTAATGCGACATATCTGCAAAAAGAATGAAAGCATCAACACAATCTGCCCTGTTGCTTCACACAGGTGTCCATCTGACTTTCTAATTTATATCTTCATCCACCGGAATGCTGCCAGCTTGGAAACACTTTTAGTGCACTTCAGTTGCCATGCTTTTAAATGTTTGACAAAAGAGTCACACTTCACAAAATTTTTGGTCCCATTGACATGATCTAACATGTTAATCAAGGAATAAGCCTACAGGGTCACTCCCTGTTCTCTCTTTTCTTTCATAACATTGCATCTCACAATCACAGTTAGATGTATTCAACAAATTACATAAATCAAAGCCACAATTGAAAAGAAATATTTTGCAACTTAAATGACAGTGTGTAACCTGCATGTTTTTTTTTCCTTTCTTATGAAACTAAGATTTGGGAAAGACAATGCTCTAACCTTATATTTTTGTCATTGTTTAAAAGAAAACGTCCTAAAATATTGATTGCTAAAACCTGAAAGATAAAAATAACAAAAGAAAATGACATTGAGTTACATGGTAAGATGCAAGTCTCAGTTCTTGTTTTCTTATGCAATCCATAATTTTATAATACGTAGAATAAAGCTACACTGTACTTTGTGTTGTATTTCAGTACCAAAGCTTAACAAAAATATGGCATACTCTTAGTCCACTCTCAGATTTTGTGTCCATTATGGTAAGAACTGTCTCATACAGGATGGCATTGCCAACGTTTTTGCTTGTTTCCGTATTGGTTGCAACCTGTACAGAGACAGAATACAGCAAAAATAAAATAATTATCGAGGAGGCCCACACATGTACTGAATGAGTGCAAAGACCTTGTTGTACATGTTTCTACCAAGTTATCTTGGAATAATCACATTGACATCATCATTAGTAGAGCCAACAAAATGTTGGGCATGATCAATAGAACTTGTACCAACGAATGTGATCAAAAAACATTAATAATTTTATACAAATCACTTGTTCAACCACAGTTGGAGTATGCTTCACAGGTCTGGTCACCTTACACCAAAGAAAAGATTTACTGCACTTGAGCGTGTACAAAGACGTGTGACTAAACTTATCCTGAAAACTGACTTATGTTATCCTGAGAGACTTGTTAAACTAAAACTTTTACCTTTAGAATATAGAAGAGAGATTTTGGATCTTTGTTTTTTCTTCAAATGCCTTAAAGGTTATATAGATTTTAATGTTTTGTCATATGTAAATTTTAAAACACCCAAATATAACATCAGAAATAGTGAAGCTTTGCTGGTGAAGGGCCTTTTTAAAGTCAATGTTTTTAAGTTTTCTTTTTTTAATCGTATTGTAGACTTGTGGAATTGCCTACCACTAGACATCAGAACAATTGAACATTTTTCATCATTTAAGAATAGCGTTAATAATTTTTATCTTAATAAATTTAATGTAAATAAGGACAGATTTTTGTAATTAATGAACTAATTAATTAATTAATTAATGATATATTGTCTGCTTTTGTATACTGTTTGAGCTACATTGAGGCAGTTTATTTTTATAAGGAATCTTCGTGTTCTGTATAAACTGACCTAATTATTCAGATCTTGTATTTTTATAGTTATTTTAACGGTTAATTTATCTTTGGTTTGTGTTGTATGTTAAGATCTGTATAATTTATGTTAAGTAAAAAAAATTAATAAATAAATAAATAAATAAAGTATCTAAACAAAAGGCTACATGTACCCCAATCAACAATGTGACAAAATTTACCACTTGCAAATATTTTAAAAGCTGAACTGTCATCCAAAATTCAGGGCTGTCATTAAGGTTATCAGAAGATGGTCACTCAGAGAAAGTATCCGGTCAAAAATCGAGCAATTCTTCATATAGCTGCTATGTTTTACTGATTTTCAGACTGAGAGTAGCTGGCTATAAAACAGGGGTTTCATTCGAAGCCAGCAACTGGCAAATATTGCCGCCTACTTGTTGCCTAATTTGTCCATATTTCACTCAAATTATTTAAAAAAATTTCAACAGGCAGCTGCCTACTTTAGTTAGCTCAGAAGGCTATTTCAAAACTTATTGAAACCCCTGAAAAAAAGCTGGTTGGAGGAGTGACAGCCCTGAAATTGTGACAATGTCAATTCCACTAATTTAGTTTTTGTTTTTCTTCTTACAGTACCTTTCAAGCAGACACTACATGGTGTATTGATGCCTGTAAAGATACTACAAAATGATAAAACTGACCTGAGCCAAGACGTCATTCATTTGGTCACTGACTGATTCTTCATCTTTACCCAGCATTCTCAAAAGGCGCAGTATTTTGACCTGTCAAAAGTGCATAAATGTCACCAAAACACCTTAAAACAGCAAAGTTTGCTTACAGAGCGCAAAATACTGCTTCATTACCTGGATAAATGGATCACTGATTCCTGACACATCATGTTCTGGAGAGTAGCCTGACATCACTAGATTCTTTAGTGTCTTCACTAATATCGGTACATGCTGCAAATCAATATTCAGCAGTCAACAATTATTTGACTTTCTAGCCTATTTTATGGGTACCATGTGCTTCTATTTGGCTTCATAAATCTATCTCTATCAGCATGTGTTCATGGGGGATGCACTTAAGAGCCTACTGTAATTGGCACAAGAGGTTGTCCCTGCCATGTCTCTGGTGAAGCTAATTAAATTAAATTAAAATTAATGAAATCAGTATTGTGTAAGAGATCAGGCAATATCTATAGTAACAGCAACTCAAACAACAATGGCTTACCCTTCGAAAGTGTGTCAGTGTTTCTGGATTAACACGGCACATCTCTGTTACCAACGACACTCCACAAACTAAAACACCTGATGAAGAAGCAGTCCAACAAGACAGGGGTTTTATTAGAAGCCGGCAACTGGCAAAAACCGCTGTACACTTTGTCAGAATTTATCTATTACCCCCGCCTACTTTGTCTATATTTTCACTTAAATGATTACTCTCTTTCCCATAAAACCGTGAACACCAGAAAAAATTTCTGGACTGTTTATTGTTTCGCGACCAATCTACTACCATTATTACCATTAAGATTGTGGTTTAGTTTTCTCACACGTGATTGGCATTTTACTTGAAACACAATAACATTCCATAGATATTTCTGGTGTTCATGGTTTTACGGGAAATCAGGTCACCGCCTACTTTAGTTAGCTTAGAAGGCTATTTCCAAACTTATTGAAATCCCTGCAAGATCTCACTACTTTTCTCCCTGGCAGTAGCAAATGACACCACTGAGCACAAAAAAAAAACATTGCAAAAAAGAAAAAAAAAACAAGGAAATAAATGCTAGTTTCCCAGTGCAATCTCAAACTAACCATGATTTCTCTCATTAAGAAGAGATCTTGTTGTAGGAGTAAACACTTCCATAAGTTCAGGCACTTTCAATAACATTCCATAGATATTTCTGGTGTTCATGGTTTTACGGGAAATCAGGTCACCGCCTACTTTAGTTAGCTTAGAAGGCTATTTCCAAACTTATTGAAATCCCTGCAAGATCTCACTACTTTTCTCCCTGGCAGTAGCAAATGACACCACTGAGCACAAAAAAAAAAAAACATTGCAAAAAAAAAAAAAAAACAAGGAAATAAATGCTAGTTTCCCAGTGCAATCTCAAACTAACCATGATTTCTCTCATTAAGAAGAGATCTTGTTGTAGGAATAAACACTTCCATAAGTTCAGGCACTTTCAATAACATTCCATAGATATTTCTGGTGTTCATGGTTTTACGGGAAATCAGGTCACCGCCTACTTTAGTTAGCTTAGAAGGCTATTTCCAAACTTATTGAAATCCCTGCAAGATCTCACTACTTTTCTCCCTGGCAGTAGCAAATGACACCACTGAGCACAAAAAAAAAAAACATTGCAAAAAAGAAAAAAAAAACAAGGAAATAAATGCTAGTTTCCCAGTGCAATCTCAAACTAACCATGATTTCTCTCATTAAGAAGAGATCTTGTTGTAGGAATAAACACTTCCATAAGTTCAGGCACTTTTCGGACGATTCTCACAGCACAGAGGGCAGCCTAAAAGGAGAAGAAGCCATACAAGACTTTGAAAACAAAATGCTGTCATCGGTAGAGATGCCCGTCCCACAAGAGTACTAGCTAGACACAGCAAAAGAAACATATTCTTAGAACTCTTTCCTGGGTACAGAATGTTAGCTAACATGTGGGAGAAAACGACTTACTTTTTTCCTCAGGTAGGAGTTAGATGATTTGAGCAGCTTTTCAACTTCACCCGCTAAATCTCGACTCATTTCCTGAGAGCAAATGCTATGAAGGAGAATTGTACAGCCACGTTTTAACTAATAATAATAACAATTCACCAATATGTTTCTCATGGAGGGCCTGTATAGTTTAAGACTTGAACTTATAACATTTACAGTTTCATACAGAAAAAAGAAAAGAACAGAAAATATTGCACTTACTTTCCTAATGAGCACAGTGCCAGACCAATGACAAACTGGTTTGAATGGCTCAAGTCACTGAAACAATTCAATTTCAATTCTATTCAGTAACATAACAACAAGGGAGAAAGTAGACACAGGCTAAATAGCTATCCATTTCATTTGATCCAGCAGCAAGCAAAAAATTCTGTTCAAAAAGGCATTGAAACAACGAAAGGATTAAATTCATAGAATGTAGAATGACTCAGATACCTAATTATAATGATAACTGTCGAGCTAATCATCCTCGCAAAGTACAGCAAGGACGCAGCTTGACAAGGTCGAACCGAAAGCATATACAAAGCACCTCTGGCAGCCGCTATACGGTCCATGTATGACCTTGGAGCACAGCCTACAGCCAGTTTGAATACGCCGTATGCTGGTTTTTGCTGAGGGAGGAAAACCGAAGTGCCCAGAGAAAAACCTGCAGAGCAGGATTGAGAACCAACACAAACTCAGCCCACTTATGGCGTCACTGGGAATCGAACCTGGGGCCTGCCTTTTCTTTGTAGCATAATTTAATAAATTCACATCCTACTAAAACAACTCAATAAGACCAAATACATGAACAACCAGCCCCTGGAAGTTGTTCAGAGAGCAGATACAACAATAAAAACAACTTGTTTCTAACCCTTACAAACACAAGGACGAATTTGACAAACAATGAAATTGAGTAAAGAGAAAGAGGTATAAGGCTTCCTGAAATAACTACTGTAGGGTTTTCATTAAGAATTTGTAGAAGAAGGAGAATAGTGTAAAGAAACAGGAGAATAAGCCATTTCCGAATTGGCCTCTTTTTCAAAGCGAGTCCTGGTGCTCATCTTTTCATATGAAAATTGGTTTCCATTCACATGCAAATGAGTTAAATTTGCATGTGAATGGAAACTAATTTTCATATGAAAAGATGAGCACTTGGACTTGCTTTGAAAAAGAGGCCAAAGGTAATTCGGAAATGGCCTATTATTATGAAAGATTATTATGAAAGGGCAAAGCTCTTTCAAGGGGAAGGAGCAAGTGAAATTGAGCTGGAGAATTCTGCATTTATAGTAGCTGGAGAACACCCTGAACTTGTAGAGAGTAAAAAACTAGGAGGCCAAATTACAAGAAATAAATTAAAATATTAGGGTTAAAATACACACACATACTACAGTGTATGCATCACACAACATCACATTAATAGCATTAATATTTACGTTACATAAATGAATACACCAATCAAGCTTAAAGCAGCAAATAAAACGTACAGTACTGGCCACAGGAATAGCAGCACCTACATGCGCATAAAATGCATGCAATATGGCAGATTTACGCACAAAATACATGCGCGTTACGTGCGTATAAAATTTTACACATACTGTTACACGCACCTTAAATTACAAGCAGTGTGCGTGTGATTTGAGATGAGTAAAAATTGCCATGTCCATTACATGCGACTTGCGTGTATTTTCCACTTAGCAATGTACATTAATTAGAACCTCAGAGTCCGTATTTCAATGTTTGAGAAATTCAGCCTTTAGAATAAGCTTTTATCTTCGGATTGCTGCCGGTTTGTTTTTTGAAGTTTGCACGGGCATGTATTTCTTATCTCTTTCGTTTTAATGAAGTCTTCAGTTAAGTGGTCAATCGAAAAAAGGAAGCATTCTGCTGCCAATTTCATTTTGTAACAACGAAAACTGAGAGCATTCAATGAGGCATCTTCAATTCACTATGCAGCCAACAGTGAAAAGCGACTTTTGTTGATGTTTGGCAGTTGTCTCAATCCCATACTCTGCTAGTTTCAAAAAATACATGTACATAACTGGATCCTTTCAGGTTGGTGGAAAATTAAAATAAGTCTCTCACTCATTGACATTTTCAGACTTCTGATAAACAACTTTATGCAAAGTTTTGGCTGAAATTTGATCCACTGGGAATGAAGGGCATAGTTGTGAGAAGCGTTGAGTGACAACCCAAAAAAGATAAAATCAATGTTGAAATGTGTGGTATACCTGATAGCGCTGTGGTATCCCATACTATTGCTATGGACTCTGTAATAGAACCTGAAGCTGTTTGACTGAGAATGATGACATTTGACTGGAAACTCCGATAGCAACCAGCCGATAACGCTAGATCTAGAGAGAGATAAACGACGTTTTTATGATACGTTTATGGAACAGAAGGCTCACAGAAAGCGATGGAAAATATTATTTTATTGATGGCAGATTTATGTCACATGCTAGGTAACAAGTGATCATATTTCATTCGGCGGATGGAAAAATTAAAAACACGTCTGCCTCTGGATAAACAGAAAAATCCAGCATATCAGGGTGTATTTCTAAGGTGAAATTAGATGCTGAAAGGAATGAAGTATTCAAATACAAGACCAGTGAATGCTTCAAACCGCGACATGGTTCATTGATGCTAGGAGGATGTTTTGTAGGTCGGCGGAATAGCTTTGTTTGGGCCAAAACATTAATCCTTTATATCACAAACTAAGGTACTAAGCTGTTGGCACAAAAAACCTCTGTCGTTTAATAGTTGAAAAAGGACAATTGAGTCAGTTACGTGATTGGATATATCAATCTGTTTGTAATTGTAGCACTTGAACCGCAGAGAGCGTGAAATGCGTGCATGATCTTTGCCAGTCAAGCCGAATTGGATAACATAGCTTTTCCTAGGCAAATGAAAACTTAACTAAAGCGGCTAGAATTCTTCTTTGTTTGGAAGACCAAACGTTGTTCATTTGAATGTTGTTAGTTATAAATTTACTGGAGGATATGTTGTAGTTTACAAGAAATGTTGTTTCTTCTAGTGTTCGGAAGAAGTTACCGATATCTCAGTCATTGCAAGTTCCTGATCCTGTCATGTATGCAAATATTTTCATGCACATGACAATTTAGCAAAGATCAAAACAACTTTTTATATCTCAACATCTCAAATGGGTTCTGATTTTAAAATGTTAAAGCTCCTTTTATAAGCATGTACACTAGAGTATAAGTGTTACAAATTATTTGTAATCTTGGTGAAACGTTTAACGAAACTAAAAGCTGAAAATGCCAAGTAATTAATTATTCCTTCCGTCTAATTCAGTTTTTTACCACTGATACTTGTCTTGCAGTCAAAGAAGTCAGCTACCGTCTTTTCTTTAAATAGATAATCGTTGAAGACGTACCATCATTGTCAAAAGCACATGTAATGTCCGTACTAGCTAGGAAGCCAAGCTGAAGTTCGATAACCTGCATAAAAGTCCATGGCAACGCCAACAAGAACGCCATAAAACAATACAACATGGAATGATAAAATTCTAATGGCAGTTTTGTCCCTCCAAAAATAATAGGCATTCATTTTACCTTTATTGCAAAAATTCCAGCCAAAACATTATTATCCTCTACCGAACATAATTTGCCGAAAGCAGCAGTTGGATGCCCTGATATGGGCATTGGCCATTTGTGGAGGACTGAAACTAGACACCAAGACGGAGATCTGGGCACGAGAGTCGGCCATTTTGTCTCACGCAACTCGCTCTGATTTTTCTTCGGTTTCTCTTCAACCAGAATAGCCATCATTCTTTAAAAATAAACGCAAACTCGAATATAGAAAAAGGAAAAAAGACAATCATATTAAAATATAACATTCAAGTGGACTGGAGATCTACTTATTACTCGGGATACTGTAAGTATACCGAGTTATAAAATGTGTCAGATTTCAGTCTTTTTTTTTGTTTTTCCTGTGCAGCAAAATGCACAATACAATTATGTTCCGGTGTTTGGATTGGCCAATGCACAATAGCAGGCAAGTGGCATAGTCTAAAGGTCAAAAGGCTAACATCATGCGACGATTGTTTTGAAGTTATGCAAATTCATCCTGTTTGAGTTGTGAAACTAGAAGCTAGAAACACAGTCTGTCCCATGAAAAGGTTTGCCGAGTGTTAAGAAAAAGTTGGAAGCCTCGCAAGTGTAGTGCTTATCGGCTAATCGATATCACAAGTCGAATTCGAATGCTGTGCCAGAAAAATTACAGATTTGCAAAAAGTTGTTTTCGTAATGTGATACCTTCCATTTAATAAGTGACCACAAGTGAACACTCAAGGATAAATAATCCACTTCGACCGCTGGAACAAATTTTCCTGCACATATCTTTGTAAAGTTGTGAAGCTAGATTTTAATACAGTACAGACTGTCCGCGTGAAAAGGTTTGCCGATTTAAGACAAGGTCGGAAGCCTCGCACATGCTGTGAGTATCGACTCAAATTAGAACGTTGTGACAGTTCTATATTTAGAAAATCGCAAAGTTATTTTAATGTAATTTGATCCGGTTTATACCACAACTCAATCGCTGTGACAGTTCTATATTTAGAGACAAGTTTGCAAATTTTTGGTTTTCATGTGACGTGAGAAAAAAAAATTAAATTAAACATTTAGATTTTTTACCTTCATCAGGTAAATGACATTTTAAGCCAAGTAACACGCTTTGTTTTGAAAATAGAGCAGTTTGAATTTTGAGTTTTTTACAATGCGTGACATCTGGATTGCTTCTGAGAAATATGTCACATACACAGAAACGATTCGCCTTGTGTTTTCGAGTTTTGAATATCCAATATGTTAAGAGAAGTGTCTATGTGAATGTTTTCAAGCTTCGCAGAGAGAAAAAACTCCAGATGTTGCCACTTAATTTAGAAGTAAACAACAACAGCTGACAAAACAGTTTAACGAGCTTTGCTTGTACGTGAACAAAAAGGCCTTTATATGTGAACTCAAAAGCAAACCACCAGCCGGATAGTTTCGAGAATCAGAAAGCATGCGTCCTGCTTCTGCAGCACAAAAGTATCCCGAGTTAACGCTCATAGAGCGTCTTGCTTAAAAAGTGTACGTTAAGTATCCCTCCTTGCATTTCTGAAGTTCGAGTGTACACGCATGCTCTACTGAAAAGCGATTCTTTCTCAATGATTTACCCCCTGGAAAAAACAAGGTCGCATCGACCCCCAAACCCCTTGGAAATTTCTACCATTGACCCCCCCTCCCCTCCCACTCAGAATTTCCATTGACCTTCCGTGGTGGGGGTATGGATATTTTCTGGAACTACACAATTGTATAAATTCTTCAGCAACCAGTAGTGCTTTTAGACATGCAATATTTTCCTTCAAGAAAAAGCCGCTAATTACCACCAGTAATAATATTGAAGTACAACCGTAAATACTCTGTCCTCTTTTACACGAAACTCTGCGTGTAAAATTTTACACGCACTGTGAAGAATTTGCGTGTAATTATTTCATGCACTTCCGTGTATTTCTTTTACTCATGCGTAACACGTGGGTAATTAGAGTGTAAATTGCACGCAATATGGTGGATTTACAAGCATGATATGCGCATGTAATGCTGCTTTTCCTGTGGCCAGTACTGTACAAAGAAAAGGTACTACTATTGCATTAGACAAGTGCGCAGAATTAGAAAACAAAACGATAGATGTAGAAAATTAACATTTAGTCAGCAGATCATCTTTAACATTTTCTTTGAAAATTTTTAAAGAACACAATTTTATATTCTTTCCAAGTAAGTTCCACATTTTGATCCTTGGAAATTTGTGAATATTGAATAAACTATAATTTGTTCTTGCTCTTGGCAGATAGCTTTATCTGGTTAACAAGTTGCTTTATTATCCAACTCAGTTAGTTACTGTAAAGAAAACACACAAGATGAGTGCAAATATTCCACAATATTGTACATTTAGATATTTGTACTGTAGTAAACCATGTGCCTGTCACACTTCCCCCCAAAAAAGTTTTTCTTTCTCTAAATTCTTTGTTTGCAATACAAGATGGAAAACCAATCTCTTATTAGAGATTTTGGCATGTAGTATCAGAGCATTTTTACTCGCCCTATGGGCTCGTCAAATTATAGCACAACTGGTAAAAACACTCCTCGATACTACATGCAAACATCTACTAAGATATATATCCAGTGAATAAAATGTACTGCAACTAATACACATTTATCTAATAAACAAGTGACTTAACTACTGGATAATGTTGTCCGCTCTTTGAACAACTAAGGTCAGACCTGTAGACTGCATCTAAAACCAGGATTGCTTAAATTAGGTTTTGTGCTGCAATGCTTTGGCTGTTTCTCAACTTTTTTTTAGCACTTATTATTTTCTTAACAGTCTTTTGACGTACAACTGTACACTATGTGTACTGAGAGACACATAACAATTATGTTTTTCACTTACTTTTTCAGAGAATTTGTGACCAAAAGATGAACATCTTGCCGTTCATCTAAGAGCAGCATGGCTCCTAAATAACCTATCCTTTTGTCAGTAAACTTGGGTGAGGCAATTAGTTTTAAACACTCCAGCTGCAAAATAAGAAGTCAAAAGGAGTTTAGATGACAGGTAAATTGAAGGTGCATTACCAGAAAAACAACTCACAGATAAAGGAAAACACTTGTAAGTAAAATTACAAACCATTACCATCACCAATCAGAATGAACTCACAATTCATTTGCATCAGCACTAAAATATATGGCTCAAGACATACACCTGTTATAACACTGGCCAACAAACTCTCAAAGTTTGCTGAGAAAAACTTTCCTTGGTAATGAAAACACAAAAAACTAACAGGTTTTAACAGTGTGAATGATATATGAAATAAATCATATATGAACTGTGGAAATGAAATAAAATGAAGAATGATCCTCATAGTTGTGAACGCAATTTATGCATAACTTGCGTTCACAACTGCGAGGATCATTCTTCATTTGAGGTTTTGACAGTATTAAAACAAAACATATCTGTAAATTCAATCATGGTGGTTGGCAGTTAAAACAGTTATAATCTTCCTAACATAATTTTTTTCTTTGTTTGTTTGTTTGTTTGTTTATTTATTTCACTTTACATTGTCAAATTTATTCACAGAATAATTAGGGTGCATGTACCTGACCAAAGTGTGCTGGATATCCTAACATGTGAATATACAGTAACTTGGCAACATTGCGACATCGGAAGTCATTATCTTCCTCTCGGAATGAATCCCTGATGTGCGCACACTCTTTGGCTATCACTGCACGTTCGTCAGCAGCTGTTCGTGCAGCTCTTATTGTTCGTATCAGGTCTCTCAGCTTCCCAGGAGCTGGCATGTTAGGGCCTTAACTCAGGAGTTCCTAGAAAAAGTCAATTCCCCATTTTCAGGTACATAACATTGAAACATCAAGACAATGATATGATATAAATGCACCAGCTGTTTAACACAACAAAACAGGACAAAATTTGGCTTAGAGACATTTAAGACTAAGATTTCCAAGTATTTTATGAGTAATTTAAGTATTTAAGTTATTATCATATTTATTTATTTATTTATTTATTCAAATGTTTCACACTCGAGTTGATATAATTTTCATTGTTATTATTTTAACTTTTTGTAACATTTTTAATGTTGGTGTGATGTAGAATGACTCTTACAGACATAATATAACGTACAATCATATAGATGTAGAAGTAGATGTAGAAGTCTCAGCCACAGGCCACTAATTTCAGTTTTAATTCCTTGCCTCTAGATATATGCTATTCTGATGCTTGGATTATGTAATACAACATACACTGTAGTGTGTAACTACTCATCTGTCAGCATCACTGAGAATCCCCGAGATACGGTAAATAGTGGAAAGCTGCTATGATGGTTTTTTCTTTTCAAGAATATTAGAAAATTGATTTCTGAATACTTTTACTAAATAACTGAAAAAATGGATTGGAATTGAAACTAACAGTTTAACAAAGAAGATGCAATGTAACTATGGTAAAAAATATTAACATTGGAGTAAAGTGAGAGGGTAAAGTGTTTTCAAGGTCCAGCTCCCTCAAGTCTCCTGTATGGTAGCCTAAACAACTTCCGGCTCAATGAGATGAGTACTTGGGACTTTTCCACTCTATATACTAGCCTTCCACACGCCTAACTTAAACATCAACTTCATGATCTGCTCGAAAGAGTTTTTCACACAAGAGGAAAAAGTTTCATAGCAACCAATAATTTCCACACTTTCTGGGCTAATGATAGGAAGTCTACGAAATACACTTACTTCTCATGTAGGGAACTGTGCCTCACTATCGACTTTCTTATCGACAACATCTACGTTCGCTTTGGAAACTCAGTTTTTCGACAAGTTATTGGAATACCAATGGACACTAACAGCGCACCTTTGCTAGCTGATCTGTTCCTTCACACCTTTGAGTATGATTTCATGCTTAGAACATTGAAACAAGATAAAACCATAGCCGTCCAATTTAGCAACACCTTTCGATACATTGATGATTTATTCAGCGTCAACAATGAGAATTTCGGAAATTACATCAGCGCTATTTACCCGTCGGAACTGGAACTAAAGGACACTACCTTGACATCAAATGAAGTTTGTTATCTAGACGCAAGAATTAGGAATGGTGATAACAACACTCCTTTTCATCTCAGTGTCTACGATAAGAGGGATGACTTCTCATTTCGGATTGTCAATTTTCCTCACATGGACAGCAACATTCCCGCCAATCCGGCCTATGGTGTTTTCATATCTCAATTAGTGAGATATGCTAGACTTTGCACATCGAAACTGGATTTTATTGATAGACTTCACCGACTTTCATCACATCTCCTTCACTAAGGCTTCAAATCTACGCTGCTTCGTAAATCCTTAACTAAATTCTTGAAACGCCACGGTGCTATCGTTGAGAAGTATGGTGCTACACTACAGGAGATGAGATTAGCAATCCAGAGATGAGATTATATCCTTTATATTATACTGACGCCCAAATTTGAGATCCTTGTTGCTTCCATTCATTACATTTTTATGCAAATGTGCGCGTGCAATTTTCCTAAAGTTGTGCGCTTGCTTGCTTATTTAGTTTACGTGTGCTTAGTTCGTTGTTTGGTTTACGTGTGCATAGTTCGTTATTTAACGTACTCCTTTTATTTTACGTTGTTTTCCTTGCTAATACGTGTTGTCAATAACTGTGCTCACAGTGTGGGTGGCTCCTCCTAAAATGTTCTGCAATTGGTATAGGATTTGATGGAGCCGAAACCAATTGTGGAATTGCACACATTTTAGGTATCCTACTGATGAACGGTTATTACACGCAGATATTTTTAGAAGCAAAAATTGTTTGCGGTCTGTCACCTTTGAATTGCAGTACAAAATACAAATAGTTTTTACCGGTAATTGTTTTAAGGCAGTCTCGTCACATTAAAAATGAATATCAATTTCTCAGCTGACAAGGAATTAAGCTACAGAAGAAGAGCAACTACACATGTGTAAAAATTTCTAGTGTGCAACACACCTTTTAGTCTATTTTGTTTTTTTTTTTACTTTTTTAAAAACACCATTTTGCAAGGAAATCACTTTTCAAGAAATGTAATCAAGACGATGAGAAAAAAAAACAATGAACATAAAAATTAATCACCAAACTAATGTAAATATTTATTTTCTTAGAAAGCATCAAATTCAAATTTTAGAGATACATCGATAAACAGATTATCTTTTAACCTTCAAATCAAGATTTATGAGGACCCATTATATTTCTATCTAGAGCCAGCAACATAACACCGCTGAAATTGGCCTCAAACATCAAAATATTACAGGTAAAAACAGGATGAATAAAAAGTAGGAATGGACAGAATTCAGCATGATTTCCGATGTATCATTCTCTTGTGGCTAGCGGTAAGTACAATAAGACCCAAGCTCAGATATTGAGCGAACATAATTTGTAACTACAAAAGTTAACTGAACACTATTAAACAGCATATATTTAACACATTCACAGTTCAAAGGCTCAAACAACTTGATAAATTCTCAGAAAACGGACAAAAAAGGATTGATCAGATGATTTAACTTTGAGGTGTTATTAAAAGATACAGAGTGGCATATGTACAGGTAAGCTGGAGTATACTAACAAAATGCACAGCGAATATTTGCTCATGCACAAAAAAATAGTTTGACTTTCAAACATTATGATTCGTTAAATCACAAACACGGCTTTCATAACACGGGCCTCGTACAGTTCATCGCACAAACTATAAAGCGCTTACTAAGAAAACTTTCGTTCAAAACTTGTACAATTCTGTGTCAAGTCAAATGAAACTTATGAGCTATTCGCATTGCCAGCTCGCATCTTCCGTCTACCAGCGAAAGAGTGGCATTATCACTGTGAAATAGGGACGTAAACAAGGGCTAGTAAACATAGATGATGTCAAGCTGATTGTAACTAACCTGATAAAAGAACTCCGCTGAAACGGTCCCCTGAAAAGAAGGAAATAACTTTTGATCGATCTCCACGTTCCACGAAGACAGTCGAAGGTGGCCGGTGAATTAATGCGCAAGTCCAGTGGGAGGGACATGGGCTGAGGTCCCGGATGACAAGAGCCGGATAAAATAGAAGTGTGACCAGCGGTTTCGCATACCGTATGTGAAACCTCTCCAAACATGGCGCCTGGGAAAAACTATGTGAGAGGTTCGAAATTGAACAATAAGTTTCAAGCAACGAAAAAGGATAGCCCTGGTATAAAAAAGGCGACAAAGAACAGTCTTCCTAAAAAGAAGGTAAACAAAGAACAATAAATATTGGCTTTATTTGGATGAATGGGCAAAGGGTTTCATAGGCACACATGACGATGTTCCATGCACAATGGAAATTGGTTCTGTCCTGGTGTACCGGTTCACAAGGGAATAACCATTGTTCTTTCTTTGTTTAGGAGTCATTGGTTAGCTATTGTGTATTGTTTGGTCTTTTGCATCGGCTCTTGTGAACGGGTACACGAGGACAGAACCGGAAACTTGTTCACTTAACTGATTAAAGTTAAATAACAGCATTACAGCTATAGTTGTAGTCCCACAGCTAGAGACTTTGAAACGTGAATATAAAGTATTACACAAAGTTGGTTGATTTGATTATATTTTTCTAAGCTTAATTTTATAGGATTCTGTCAATCCTCTTTGCAGTTAAAGGAAAGAACTTTACAACAAATTGAAGAAATCAACAAGAACTTTACAGCTCTTCACAGCACACTTGTTAAGGATGAAAGTCAGTTTGTTAATTCCAAATGTGTGATTACAGCAGACAAACAAGAAAATGTAAAGGTAAGAATGCACCTGTACTACGGAGAGTCTCCAGCTTAGAGGTAAATGGGCGATGGGGATTGGGGGCTCAAGTTTGAAATAGATGGGAAAGGACAGCCAGGAGGAGACAAAAATTGTGATCTATTGTGAATATTTTATTGGCTTTTTTTAGTGTTACTTTAATTCAGCTATACCACTTGTGTTAATTGATTTTTTTTCTTTTCATTTTTTTTTTCAATTTAAAAACAGCAGGCTATGATTTTCATATATTTATTCCCATATATTCATCACTCATGGGTGTATTATGAACCAACAAAATGACCAGTTCCCAGTTGGCTTATCAGCTCAGTTGGTAGAGCACTGCACCAGCATCGCAGAGGTCATGGGTTTGAATCCCATACAAGCCTGATTTTGTTCAGGCATTATTTTCACTACTGCTTAAGTAATGTTCATATCTGCAATGATCATTCACATATTCATTCTTTAATCTGCAGTTCATATAATGATTTTCACATATTCATTCCCAGAACTGTTTTGTTACCCATGGTCATTTGACGGGGTCTGGTTTTAGCCCTTGAGCATTGTTTAGAAAATGTAACAGTTTTATTTTGGCATCTTCAGGTAATTCACACTTACAACAATTTCTCAATTTCCATACCATCATTAGTGATAGTGGTCCCCATGGGAATCAAACTCCGTTAGACAAATGATCAATTATAGTTTTCTTTTAGAGATAATGTTAAGATATTGATAACATCAAATTACCTTTGATGCATTCTATAATATATATTTGTTATTATTTACACAGGTCATGGATAAAAAGCTTATTTCGTCAAACACAGATGTCACTCAGGAAGAACTCACAAAGACCCTTGAAAATATTGCAAATCTTTAGCTGTGAATGAGTTTGCTGTTTTTATACAGTAAACTACTGATAACCTAAGAAATCAGATGGCTTGCTACAACCATTCAGGGAGAGTGAGCTGTACATTACCACAAAAATCCAGATGATCAATCATTCAATTTCCCTGATCCAACACAGAAGCAGAAATGTGGAAACTTTGCAAATAAAAGAAGATGTTTTTGTCCTGATCTCAAGCTTGATAAACTTGATTTATCCTGGAAAGACCAATCAGCTGGTATCAACTGGTGTCCGGCAATTTAATTACAAATCTCAAATTAAATCAAATGTTGGTTTTGGGGTAAAGGGAAAAACCAGAGTACCCGGAGAAAAACCTCTCGGAGCAAAGTGGAGAACCAACAAACCAACACATATGACACTGAATCTGGGAATCAACCCAGGACTCATTGGTGGAGGGCAAGTGCTTTCACCACTGTGCTATTTTTAGCTCCTTGTTATTTTAATATCATCTATGATTTCTCTTAGGTCTCCACTGAAATATCATCTTAGGGCTTCCAAAGATGGACTTTTACTTAGTTATCCTTGTTTTATGTCTAAAGCCACCCTTGGTGACCGTTCTTTTACTTGTTCTTCGCCTAAACTTTGGAACACACTTCCACTGGCCATTAGAAGCGCTGACACTGTTGGCATTAAAAGCTAAACTAAAGACCCACCTTTTTAGACGAACATTTTTGTCACAACCATGAATCATAGTTGCATTGTAATTTTTTTTAATATCACCTTTTAGTTTTTAATTGTTAAGCACATTTGAACATTGTATGAAATTTGCACACTATAAATTGAATATTATTAAATTAAATTTCAACCAAGGATAAAATTGAACCACGACATATGTACATGTACAGAAGGGATCAAGGTTCTCCTTTTGTTTGAAAATACTTAAATAAGAATAAATTTCACTTCACTTTAATTTAATATTTCTCCAATCAAATGCAATTTGCAATCAAATATGTCAAGACAGATTGAAATTCAGTTTGGAAGCCTGGAAATTTTCTTTTATATTCCTGTGTAATTATTTGCCTTACAAAAAGTATAAATAGTGTTGTAATTGCCATTGAGAAAGAGAAGAAATGCAAGTTATGCCTTTGAGTCAAGAGGGTGTAATCTGGAAATAAGGTTGGTAGTTTGTATATCTCACGTATTCAGTTCCTCTGAAGATCAGAAAGATGTTATAACTATTTTTCCTATTGAGTCATTTGACTGCAATCAATGAGTTCTCTGATTTATATGATCATTATGGACATTAAAAAAACCAGTAACAATGAAAATAAAGCATTCTTAAAGTTGAGTGGATGTCGTTGTTCTTTAGCAGTTGTGGTTCCCTCTTACGCAATAGGAGAATCCTTGTTTACAATATTTGCCTCATTAGCATGAGCAATTCAGTTTCTGATAGAGCTACAAATAAATCAGTTCTGAATATTGAAAGGTCATAGTATGAATAACTCTGCCAATGAATATGAGCCTCATGTATTGAATACTTTTTGTGCAGCGCGAGAAATACTTTGTTTTTGTTTGTGCTTATTTCAGGAAATGGCATGTTTCACAAGTGGGAGTCGGTTGTTATAATCACAGCAACTTCATACGCATTGCGCACGCGTATGTCATCTTGTGTTTGTTCTTACATTCCTTCATATCCATTTGACAGCACGTTCCACAACAATGCCAAAAAAAATCTTGGAAACTTGGATTCGTGTTTTTATGATTATCACTTGATGAACGCTTTAATAAAAAAAAAACTTGGAATTCTTTGTACGCGAACTTCTCGAGAAAATCACCCGTCTAAACAACTGTGTGCCTTGTTTGTCCGCTTAAACCATTAGTAAACATGCTAACAGACAGCAAAATGAACAAAGAAGAAATTTAATCAAAATGCATGAAACCAAAGCGCTTTAAAACAAAGGTAAACTTTGATTCCCGCAACGCTTGGTTGTTATTTGGTGCACGATTGAACAAGCGGAGAAGGCCGCTCATTGTCAATGCCTCGACCATCAAAAGCGGTAGGTAACGATTAGAAGTGCTTCAGCTAGAGTTCCGTCATTGTCGACTGATTCTGAAAAACATTGGTCTGGTAAACGTTGTTGAGAATACAATTAACTTTCGCCGAGTAACACAGTATGTGAAAGTATATCTTTGTGCGAAGAGCACTCAGCCGGCTTCCTTATCCTGCGATGTCATTTTTTACAGTTAGCTTTACAACTGCGCTATTGGTGGTATCCAAGACTTCGATCTTATGTTAGAAAATATCTCTCCAAAATTAGCCGTAGAAGTAATTAAAATTCAGGCGTGTCTTTGGGCTTCCACGCAAAATCAGTCAACTTGCTAAAACGGTAGGTAACCCCAGAGTTCCAGTGGAGATCAAGGAAGCCATTACCAGCTTAAAAAAAACAAGAGGCTACAATTAGCCTAAACCCGGGCTTGCAAAAAACAGTATTGTATCCCTAACTTAGTGCTAAACAAAAGAATAGAGGGAAGTCTGTCTTTCTTACATCGGACGCATTGTGTTTAGCTTGTGTTGGAGTCTATTTCTTTAGACCCCTATCAACATATATTCCTCTAAAATACAGCTCAACCATTGAGCACAATAATTATAACACTTGTAAAAAAATATTTCTAAAAAACAAGAAAAAGAGAAACAGAAAAAATAAAGCCCGTGATATATACCACTAAAAGACATCGAACCCGGGTTAGCAGCGTCACAGGCAGGAACAATGACCTTTAGGCCACAGAGGTTTATCGTTATGCAAAATGATAAAAATAGTGTATTGATTCCAAAAAAAAAAAAACTAAGCACACTTGTTTTCGCTTCGATGGATAATTGTTTGAGAAAGGAAACGCTTATCGAACGATGTTGGATTTTTTCGCATAAATGTGAATGGAGTCTCGGTGAAATGTGAATAGAAAATTAATTAGCAGAGTGAAACTGTTTACAAATACGTCAATCCAGGGTCATTTGAAACACAAGAAAGGAACGTTTCTGGACAGTTTCAAGGGACGCTAGTACATTTGTAAAATATAATCGCTTATCATTCAAAAATTAAAGTCCAGAAATTGAGATATTGTGACAAAATAGTAAATAAACTACCTGTCAAAGTCTCAGGGGTGTGTGATATCCCGTACTTGAGTTATTCAACAAAATGTACATCTCAATGGAGCGGATACGGGAACACGGCAGTCCATCTGGAGTTAAATTTTGGTCACGTTAAAAGCTTTCTTCTCGCTGTTGAACTTGCAAACATTCGTATAGACACTTGTCTTAACATATTAGTTGTTCAGACTTCAAAGACACAAGGTGAATCGACGTTTTCCGATACGTGACAACAGGCATCATTCTTGCTGTTGATATGAGATTTACACTCGAATCACTCGGCCGTGAAAGGTCAAACTCCCTTTGTCTGTAGTCTCTAATTTTTGGCGCTCCCCTCGCGTCGCGTCTCCTCGCAACTTCGCGCGCGCACGAGCCCCCACAATCCGTCGCCAAAATTAGAGACTACTCGCTGTCTACTGAAGCAGACACGGGGAAACACGGCAGTCCATCTGCCGTTAAGTTTACTCATGTTAAAAACTTTCTTCTCGCCGTTGAACTTCCAAACATTCGCATAGACACTTCTCTTAACATATTGTTTGTTCAGACTTCAAAAGCCACAAGATGAATCGACATTTTCCCATACGTGACAACACGCATCACTGTTGTTAAAAATAGTTAGCGCTTGCGCAGAAACGCCGGAAGTGCCATTTGTGGATGATACTCGACGACGAAAAAGAAGAACCGTCGGTAGTTTATGATCCGGCGCCGCGCGAGACGCGCGCAGCCCGGGTAATTAAGTTTAATTTAGGGTTTCAGTGCAATCGAGATTAAAACTGTTGTGCCGTGATATTATATTTAATACAGTTAATTAAAAAATATCATTACAATAAACAAATTATTGTTTAATTGAGGCTATGAAATTGGTCAACATTAACAATAGTCGTCTCCTTGACGCGTGGGAACAAAGAAAAATACTCCAAATCAAATGAAGAATGATCCTCGCAGTTGTGAACGCAATTTATGCAATTGCGGAAAGAAGCCTGAAAAAAATTCAGGACTTCAACGGGGTTTGAACCCGTGACCTCGCGATAACCGGTGCGATGCTCTAACCAACTGTTGGTTAGAGCATCGGACCGGTAATCGCAGGCTTCTTTCCGCAATTGCATAAATTGCGTTCACAACTGCGAGGATCATTCTTCATTTGATTTCATTTCCGCAGTTCATGTATGATTCATTTCATATATCATTCACAAAAAATACTCCGTAAGATTTTTTTCATCATCCACTTTAGGGGACAATATAAATGAGAAGTGGATTAATTTTTTTATTGGTCTACAGTCAAGCTTATTCACACGGAACACATGATAAATGCCTAGAGTTAGTATAGAAAACTTTACAAGTACTTTTTTTTAGATGCATCCCTTTTGGTTAGCCGTAAACCTTTCTTTTCCCATGTCTTCCCCGGCCTTGTACTGCTATTTTTGTGTGAATTACCTTAGTTTTTCTAAACACATCAAATGCAGGTACTGGAAGCTCTTGGAATAAAGACAGCTGCTAATGGTACGTAAGTTAGAAAAGACTATTTGAAAAAATTTTGAGGCCAAGACCAGTGGGCAAAAAAATTCAAATCTAGGGAGAATCAGAGGTTGGATTATGCTTGGGCGGCAAAAATCACACGAACCAGTGTAATTGAGAGCGAACCACAAACGATACCTGGGACTGAGCGAGCTGATCATTTTACAGCACTGAAGCTTGAGGACTGAACAAGGCGAAATTTCTTCTGAAAAAAGACCCAACGCTATCAAAACTCGTTTAATCGCCATTTGTTGGCATGAAAAACTATTTTGACTCACTCCAGCACTAACCTGCGACTATGCGCGCTTTTTTGCTGCATGCGAGAGACGGCGCAAAAACAACACTGATCTCATTCATATGCATGATCTGCAACTGAACAGCGCAATGCATCAATTAGAGAACTATGCGTAGAATGAAAGAGGAGGTGAAATTACACAAATTGGTTTGTGTGCTTAGTGACGAATCGCTAAATAATAATAGAATTTTCATATTTACAATAGACAAGAAGTACAACTCTTAAATTGTGCATCTTAGTATATTGCCTAAAAGGGTTTAAAAGCTTTCAATTTGTCTCTTTAGCATTTTTAACTTCTTGGATAAGAGAATAGATTTTTTAAATCTAGCATAATAATTAATTTCTTTGTCGCCGAGACTGTTTTCGGGTCTATTCTTGGTGTCCAATTGTGGGGAAAACAAACAGAAGCAGCCAATATTGGCTTTTATTGCAGCATGTTTTCCGGTGTCACACTGAAAGGCGAAAGCAAACGGAAAATTTGCCGCAATAACAGAAAATTACCAAAAGCTTATTTCAAGGGTAAGTGTGCAATTAACCGGAAATGACCATTAAAACAAATCGTTTCCGTGTTTATATTTATTTTTTCCAATAGGAAATGTCGGATACAGTCAAGATAGGAGAAACAGTGCACCATTAACGGTATGTTTGTCAGTCCGATGAGTGAGTGAAAACCATTACTGAGTAAATGATTATTGGACGAGAATCACTCGCCTTCGGCTGAGATAACACGAACTAAAAGCCATGACAGTTTACTCGCTATCTTGCGAAAACTGACTCTAATAATCTCCAGGGTACAACGTATATAGCTGATAAACTTAATTCTTAATATGCAGCCGAAAAGAAATTTTAAGTTGGCGTTTTTAACTCTAAAGAATGAAACTGTGGGTTGTGTGTGGCTTATATAGTAATTATAAACAGTGAGGTAACCGGTTTCCAGTTTTCACTGTTTTAATTGTTTAGGTGTCATACCGCGAGAAAAGATGGCAACAGATGGCGATCCAAGGAAACCTTCCAGGAATCGTTGCACTGCTGGAGCAAGATCCTACCCTTGTATCAACACAGGTGCCAACGATATAATGATACTTACCGTGTTCGCAAGAAGAAAATAGATACAATAACAACAGTTATATAATTGACTCCCTCTTTTCGCGGTGGAACATCTTTCTTTATACTGTATCTCGATTTTTCAAATTGACGCCGGGTGCTGCCCGTTGTATTCAGATGGTTTAGCAGGTCACAGTGTTTAGCGAGTGAAAAACTCTTCTTTACTCGTCGATCAAAAGCTATCTCGGTTCTACGGTTGGACTTTCTAGTCTTCTCAGATAAGGACGAAAAACCGTAGGTCCCGTCTCACATCTCTCTCTCTCTCTCTCTCTCTCTCTGATCTGTTCTTGTGGGACGTTAAAGAACCCACACCACTGTTCGAAAAGAGAAGGGGACGTAGACCCCGGTGGTCAACCTTCATGGGTTGTGGGAATGGGTGGGTTGGGGGTGGGGGACACCTTGCATGGGACCTAGGAGTCCCGTTCGTGCCTACCCCTACTGGGTAGTCCTGTACCCAGTAAAAGCTACAGAAAACATCTCCAAAGGCCACAATATAAACAATAGGCACCCAAAGGGCATATGTGTGGGTTACACTGTCCATAATGCATTGCAAACTATCATGCAACTCATTAAAAAGTTGGAGCTAGTTGTGTGCTGTACGACATCTTGTTAAATGTAATTTTAATTGACATTCTTTTAGCATCCTGCATGGTTGTAAGACTACGAGAATAAAATATAAGTAAGTAAAATGTGAAGCTTGTTGGATGTGGCTTGGAGTGACAAGAATACCTCATAAATTAATGTGTCTAGGTAAGCTGAAAGCCACTCATTGGACACAAAGGTCACGTGGTAGCGGGCATTACCCCTTAACTTTGAGCCTGAGCATTAGCAGCGGTGATGGGATACCACAGGTATCCCTGGGATACCACAGGTATCCCCCTGTGCCCTCTTTCCTTCTCTCCCTCTTTCGCGAGATTTTAAGGCTGATTGTGTAGTTGATAAAACCAATAAGGAAAGTTATAGTTATCATCTCCGTGTACACTAAATTTGATCTGTTTTATCTTTCTTGCTCTCTGTGAACCGGCCATGCTGAAGGATTTTGTCATGGTACGTACTACTGCGGTTGCTATGTCCTTCTATGACTATGATTCGTGGTTCGTACTTTGTTTTTGAATTGTTGGTGATTTATTTGTTGCTGATCTTAAATGTTTTTGTTTTTCATAATTCGATTGTCGGTATCACAATAAATAAAGGGGGTAAGCATTATTTATCTTTTTTTTCTGATTTGCCTTGTTATCGTGTTGCTGCTAATACTGCTTTCCTTGCTGCGAGAGGTTTCTTGGTCGCCATCTCCCGACACGCTGGCACATCGCGTGACAAAACGTGGCATGACGTAGGGTGACATGACATGACACGACATAACATGACATGAGGTGACTTGACAGTAGTGACATGTCATAACATGACATGACGTAGGGTGACATGACATGACACGACATAACATGGCATGAGGTGACTTGACAGTAATGACATGTCATAACATGACATGACACGGCGTTATAATGCTCTAGTATACGATGTACGATGTATCTTGTTGTCTGAATAACGTCTATTATTCCCTTCTTTTTCTTTGGGTGAATTTACAAATATGGCTGCAATGAATCCCATGGTTCTGGACTATTCAGTTTGTAAGTATACGTTTAGTTAATCGTGCAGATCAGAAAAAGTTAATAGAGCACTTTGCATCTAATGAGACTGGTATTACAGTATGAAGTGAAAGAAAGAACAAGGAATGACTGAATGAACGAACTAACGAATTAACGAAAGGCATATTTGATGGTTTTACAAATTCTTTACATTAGAACAACCCACATAATCTTCATTAAAGTCATCCGGAATTTCGAAGGCCACAGGTTTGTCAGTTGAACTACTGTCAAGTGTCATCCTCGTTAAGCAAAGTCGTTTTTTTTTTATTTGTTTCAGACTGCATTGCACTGGGCAGCTAAAAAAGGAAGAAAAGATCTTGCTGAAATGCTGACAAATACAGGGATGGATGTGAATATAACATCGGTGAGATTTCAACTCGTAATAAAATAATGTTATTATTCAACTTGTCTCTTGATTGGGTTTTCTTTTTAAATTTTCTCCTCCTACCTATTAACTGTCAGTGGCTGACAAATTTTTGTTTTTTCATCTATTTTCTTCATCGTTTGCCACCGTTACGGATAAAACAGAAGGTACGATTTGAATATCACATTCTTCTTTTCTTTTTTTAGTAATGCAGGTATATTGCCTTTTCCACTCATGAGTAAATTTTCACGTCACGTGAAGTTTGTTTTCTAAATATCAACTATTTCTGCCTTTTATTTCCGGTTGATGATGATCTCCGGTCAAACCTTAACTTCAACAACTAAGGGGGTACGTAACACATTTGTCAATAGACTGCAATATTTTATGCGTATGAAGGTAACAAATCGATGACATTTATTTTCAGGGATATACGGCTCTTCATCTCGCTGTGATTCAAGGACACGAGAACGTGGTGGCTGCTCTCCTTGATTGTGGTAGGGAGACAGCTGATAACTTTCGTAGATACATGTCTCTTGTTTAGAGTCGCGTTGTACTCAGTCTTACTGAAGCTTAGCAGTCAATTGATAAATTACTGATGCTGATATTCACCTTGCCATTGTCGGTCAAATAGAAATGGCGATTGCGACTCGTCTACAAGAAAAGTGGTCGTCTCCCGTAGACTGATGGCGATTTTATTCAGGCCCCGTCCACACTAATACGTTTTCGTTTGAAAACGCATACTTTTTTTACCCGTTTTCGCCTTCCGTCCACACTAAAACGATAAAAAACGGAGGTTTTCGAAAACGCTCTCCAGAGTGGAGGTTTTTGAAAACAGAGTAGCGTGGAAGGGCAAAAACGGAGGTTTTCGAAAACGCATCCATGTCCACACTTACGCGTTTCTTATGAAAACGTATACTTTTTTATCCGTTTTCGCCTTCCGTCCACACTAAAACGATCGAAAACGGAGATATATGTTTTCGAAAACGGAGGTTTTCGAAAACGCTCTCAAGAGTGGAGGTTTTTGAAAACGGAGTAGTGTGGACGGAAAACGGAGGTTTTCGAAAACGCATTAGTGTGGATGGGCCTCAGTTCAAGCGAGTCGTTAGAAACTCGACATGAAGCCTTAGCAATGCCAAGGATTGTTTCAAACTATCTCTTCTTTCAGATGCTGATGTTGATATCCGGGATTACAGTGGACGCAAACCGAAGCATTACATAAAGGACAGAACATCACTATGGATACAAAGTAAGATAGTACGCATGATGGATATTCCAACAGTGCTTAAATATTTCATAGTAGAATGAAACAAAGATACGTATCTTTTAAGGATGAAAAGACTCTTACTAGTGACTTGTTCGAGCTCAACGCAATATAAATGAGCCGAGACTCAGCACGTTACCATAGTTACTGTTGCTATCTCCATATTTTCTTTAGAGAAACTTGGAAGGAAACTGGTGCCTTCAGGTTAGTTCACTTTGTCGACGTCTCTCTGAAAATTGAATTTTGTTGTTGTTGTGTCTGAGCTGATGAACATGGTGTTTTATTTTTATATGATGATAGTGTTTTATTTTATTATATGATAATTTTAATTTGGCATCTGTAAAGCGTTTTTGGACCACTGGGAAAAGACGCTATATAAATGTATTTTATCATCATCATCATCATCATCATCATTATTATTAACTCCTGAAATGCTGTTCGTTGTACTGAAAAGTCTAGAAAAAATCTTTTATTATAAGTAGCTTTGGCTATCGTCTTCTTCAGAGTCTCTTTACTTTCTTTAATTTTCCTTTCCTTACAGTTTTAGTGTCGTCCGAGGAGACCTTGAACAAAGGTTTTGGAAACATAGGTGCCATTTTCTTGGAGACGAAATCACAGAGCAGTTCTCTTGGATCAGGCCTCGATAAACTTGACCAGGCACCGAATGCATTGCATGCACCAAGACAAAAAGCAGCGCGATCGGTAAGCTAAGTTAGCCCATGAATACAACTTCTATCGCTTCCTGCTGTCTCAAACAAGGATAGAATACTTTTTTCGTGGGCTAATAAAAACTGGGATGTCTTTAGTTTTAGTAAAACCAGCTAAAAATTAGATTTTAAAACGATGCTATCTCTTGCTTTGGTTTTATGTCAGAATGATGGGGGTTCTCAGTCCAACGAATCATCGGTCAGGAGAGCTAAGAATTCTTGCTCAACCCAGCACGACCGAAGGGCTTGTGAACGAGAGTTGAAGCTTCTGACAGGCGTGCGCTACTCGGTCGCTATTGGTGCTTTTCTTGTGTCCGCTCTGCGATCAGTTTTCTACTGTCGCTCACTCGGGTTCGGAGTGAGCGTGCGCGGGCTCATTTCCTGAAGCAGCGGCTGGTGATCGGGCCTTCGATTTTCAAGAGGGACATTTTTGCAGCTTAATTTCTCAACTCGTTCTCAACACTTCCATTTGGAAATCAAATAGCGGTTATCTTTTATTTCAGTCATCTTTCATGAAGATTTGCAGGGACGTTACTGGTAAATTTACGAGCAAGAAGTCTCCAAAACTAGACATCCCCGAAAATACAGGGTAAGTATTTGTAATTGGTGAGTTGCAGTTCAATTTCTTGGGGGAAACAATGAGGACACTAAGAGCAAAAGCGGGTCATACAGAAGTGAGCATTAAACAAAGATTATCTTGAAATCCTGTTCTGTATGATCTCTGATCTTAGATAGATAGATAGATAGCTTTAATTCAAATCACATGGCAGCCCTCTAAGACTGAATTGTATGAATTTACAAATACATTTGATACAAGATTTAAAATATGAAAAAGTACTGATTTTGGACAAAATTGTACTTTAGAATTCTACTTTATAAAGTCATACTTAAAATGAGATTATACTTTGTACAAAAACAAAAACTACTAATGCTTGCACATAGATGGCAGAAATGTGCTGGAAAAACGCTTGGTCTGCATGACTGGATTTGCAAAGTGGCGTTGTCTCCTGAGGTTATAATGACAATAGTTCTTGGGAGGGAGAAAACGATGCAACTTATGATCTGGATTAGATACAATAGAATCAAACAATTTTTTACATTGATCTATGCGCCTGTCCTCTAAAGGTGCTATATTGAACATTGACATGCTGTCATTGTAGGAAAGGCCTGGCGAAATGATTGATAGTGCACGTTTTTGAATGCGTTCAATATCTTTACTTAAATAGTCAGGCAATGCGTGATGATACAGGGGGCACAATATTCTAGGACAGGCCTTATACAAGTGAGATAGAAGCAAATAATATCGTGTGCTGGAACATTTGCACGCTTAAGTAATATAAGAAAGTAAATTCTCTTGTTGGCCTTTTGGATTATATCCAAGACGTGACAATTCCATTGGAGTGTGTTGGTTATAATAACTCCTAGCAATTTAACACTATCTACGCGTTCGAGTTCTTGAGAGTTCACAGTAACTGCGTCAAAATGATGTTTAACCTTCTTAAAGTCAATAACGAGTTCCTTGCACTTATCCGCATTCAGCTGGAGCTTGTTGGTTGTAGACCACTGCTCAACAGCGTTAACAGCTACCTGCATCCCACTTTGACCTCCACTTGGAACCACCTCAGCGAGCGTGGTGTCATCCACGTATTTCCATACGTTATACCCAGAAGAGTGGAGATCGTTGATCATCAAAATGAAAAGCCAAGGGCCAAGTTTTGTGCCCTGGGGCACGCCTGATGGAACGGTGCCCCATTCGGAGAAGCAATCGCTAGTTAACTTCACTCGCTGGCGCCTATCCATGAGGAAGTCGCAAACCCAACGGGCAATTCCGCGAGGAATGCGCAAACCCAGAATTTTGGTAGCTAGAATACCATGATCCACCAGGTCGAAAGCCTTTCTGTAATCCAAGCACACCACGCACACCGCTGAGCTAGTACCATCCGTTGCTTGCGCCCACGTATGTATCATTGAAATGAGGGCATGTAGGGTTGAGGAATTTGGGATAGCTCCAAATTGGTTAGGATCAATCGACTCCAAGACTGCAGGACCAATATATTTACTAACCACAAAGTCCTCTGCTAACTTGGACAGAGCCGGTGTTAGGGAGATAGGTCGAATATGCTTGGCGATGGTGATAGTGTGATGTGTTCTTTTCAGCTGCAGCTATCAAAGAACAGGCCGCGCCAGATCCGCTCCTGATATCAACAACATAACATCCTGGAGCCCACGAGTTGTTCACGTGATGCCTTAAAAAAGTAAACTGAAAGAAAGTGAAAACAATCTTACGAGGCTTCGATATACAGCTGATGGCGCCGAAAAGTTGCACATGTACACTTATCTATTCTGACGCTTGAAAGACACTATTCGTATGTTTTTGAACTACCATGAAGTCCGTAGTAGGGAGATACATACATATTGCTTACATCACTACCATTAGCTGTTCTCCAAAGAATTTTTCAACAACAAATTACTAGTTATAATTTATGGGAATGACATTAAAAATCATGATTTATTACACTACTATTTACTGATCGAGAGGACACCAGAGATGTCGTTTACTTCACTTGTCGAAATTCATATTTGACAGATATTTTTCTAAAATTATTTCGTTCCGCTGCAGACATGGAAGTATCAGAATTCCAAGATCTCCATCAGCTGCGCGAGTCAGGTTGTGCGGCCCACCAATATGATACAAAGATTGATCTACTTTATTTACAAGTTTATGGACCAATAATACGCTTGCACATCGTGATTGGAGGGGAGGGGAGGGGAGGGGAGGGTGTACCAAAGACGACGACTGACAGTTTGTTGGAGCGCTGTCGTTACAATCATGGGTAGACGTTTTTTGAGGGAGTTAATGACGTAAACAACAAGACGGGTTGGTCCATTTCACTCCGACAAACAACAACCAGACTTGTTTTTTTTATTGCAAAGATTTTGCCTACAAAAACATCCAAACTGTACAAATGATGAAATAAATATTACTGGCTACGTTCTAATTTCAACACCTACACTGTAGATCATTACCTGACAACACATCAGTAATTAAATATTACTTTTAATTATCACGATCCAAATGAAAGCAAAAATTCCTGACTACACGTCCAGCGATCAATCCTTTTATAAAAATATATATCTCGAATGTACCTTTAGTCAGTGATTCGTTCTTTAGTGCCTTAAATATATTACTACGTGAACAACCACAAACATCTAGTATGAACACTAACTACACGCCACAACACTATCTTTACTAGTAGAGAAAATAAACTGCGGTCTACTTGAGTCTTTGGAATAAGCTCAAATCATTCAGATATTAAAGCCGCCGAACCTCCGTCACAGTGCGAAACACGAGAGATGTGAACCCGCGTGATCTCGTGAGATCCACCCTCCAATCAGATCTCAAGAACAACTGACAAGAAACCAACTGAATGCAAACCGTGAAAGTTGAAGCTCCTTTCTCGACGGGCTTCTTTTGATCGAATCAGTTTGCGATAGAAATAATTATGAGAAATTCTGTGAGGAAATATTCATTTTTTAAATGATTCATGAAGAGAGGACAAGGGACCACCACCGTGAAGGAGGATTGGATATTTGATCGTAAGTATCATAAAATTTAGTGAACGTTTACCTTGAATTTCTCCAAGAATTATCAACGGTTTCCGTTTGAGAAACAATATCGAACACCCGAAAGAGTGTTTCGTCAGATATCGAACACCTCGAAACCGGGTACCCAAAACTTAGGTACGCCTCATTATTTCAATCCAAACCTCAGTATCTGGATAACTGATAAAACACTCTTCTTCGTGTTTGATGTATTACTTTCAGGCGGGGTTTAATGTTCAGATTGTTTAAATATCACAGGACTTGCCAGCAAGACCAAAACTAACTTTGAGTAACCTAACCCAGTGCCAATTTCTTGGTTACAAAAGGGCAGTTTAAGAGAATGAAAACTGACACAATAACAGCCCCAAAACGAACATCATCTGCGATAAATAGACCAAAACCATTACACCGCTCCCTTTTCTATCAGCTGACAATTGGTTTGGGGTTCACCGCTCTCGACTTCTCCGGCAGTTCATAGAAAAATAAGGTCTAAAGAGTTCCAAGGATCTACTAACAAGGTTATCTACAATCAACTGACTACGAAGAGTGCTACGTTAGGGCCCACGTGCTGTGGTGTCAGCAGTTCATCACATGATTGTACAGGCGCGACTTCCTTGAGCGACTTTCGGGTCCATTTTGATTTGACCTCCATTTGCAGTGGTCCCGTTTTGATCCTTTAAATACTGAAATTAAGAACCAAAATGTAAACAAAAACTTTCCATGTCATAAATAATTACATATGTAATTACCTTACGAGTATACACGAAGCGCGATCACCCAAATACTATTAAAACGATAACCGAATTACTTGCAAGATATATGGAATCATAAAATAGCTAATAATAATAATAATAATAATAATAATTTAGAACTTATATAGCGCATTTTCCATGTGTATATGATCAAACGCGCTTTACAAGCAGATGAAACTGGAATTTGGAAATGTTGGTTTTTGTGGAGAGGGGAAAACCGGAGAACCCGGAGAAAAACCTCTCGGAGCAGAGAAGAGAACCAACAACAAACACAACCCATATATGACACCGAGTCCGAGAATCGAACCCGGGTCACATTGGTGGAAGGCGACAGCTGTCACCACTGCGCCATCCCTGCTCCCCGCTATAACACGATTCACAGTTTAGAGCAGTGATCTTCTCTCCGATCTCTAAATTTCCGTAAGCCTATAATCAGAAGTGGCAAAGATACTGCAGAAGGCAGACTAGGTGTGACAAACAGCCAACTCAACTTGTAAAACAAATTCTGTTGTGACGTAACAGTCTTCGACGGATGAAGGAGTAGTAACATCAACCAGGGTTATGTTCCTCTCGAGAAGGAAACATGCAATCAAAAGGGTGTTCTACAAATTTGCTTTTAAGCGGTTTAAAAGATTCCCGTAACCCGCCGAACATCGAATGACAAAAAATTCTTGGTGTACTTTCATCTGTCCCAAAATTTCTGTTAATTTTTGGCGAAAACACTGAGTTTCCACAAATCTACAATAAAAATTTTGTTAATCTAGGATGCATACCAACATTTTTTGTTATGAATTTTAATCATAGCGGCGTGTTACACCCCTTAAACCGGTTTGCAAAGTTCCTAGCACTCTATATTCCGTTTTGGTCAATCCGTTTTGGGACACGTGGTCAAAGCCAAAACCTGGCCACTCGTTTCCCATATTTTACTAAAACGAACTGTAAGTCACCTGTTGACCGTGAGGGCCTGGAAAATATCGCACAGGGAAAAGGTGAGGGGAGGTTAGAGGGGAGGTAGGTGTTACAGGTGACTAACTCTCCTTACCCCCATAAGTAGGTTGACTCTGTACTTCAGTTTTCCACTTTGATAAGCAGCCGCGGCTGAGATGGCGCGGTGGAACGCTTCAAACGACTGTTGTTCAGGCGGTTTCCTTCCCCACTCCTCACAGAGGTCCTGCCAAACAAGTTAGTTGATCATCAGTAGGAAACTCGAACAATCTTTAGCAGTTTTCCTCAATCATTCCCTAGTCAGTTATCTTCTTATAACAATCTCTTGTTGATATACAGCTGGTTAAGGATGGAGACAAAACAAAGGATCTGCAACTGACCTGTATACGTTTTTCTTTCTTTTCCAACCGTTGGTTTTTCCTTTCCAGCAAAATCAGCTCGGCTTTGAGCTTAGCTAAAGAATTGTCAGCATTGATCATTGTTGTAGACCGTGGGCCCATTCCTGGTCTGGCGATTTGCATTTCCATTTGGCGTAGTTCCTACACGATAAGACCATACATTAATTCAAAACTTACTTGACGTTTTATGTTTACCAATCGAATACTCGCTAAAAATCGTGTTGGATAAACACGTCTGACGTCCACATCCGGGTCTTAAAACTGAAACTTTAGTCAATCAGAGGAAACAACGCAATGAACTAGTCTTGGCGCGAAAAGACGCAGCTTACTCAAGCGCGGGAAAATATGCTACGGATACCAAGCATGGAGAGAGATGAAACGGTTGCCAAACGCGGGAAAACAAGCAACCTTTACCAAGCGCGGAAAAAGACGCAACGACAGGTGCCGTTTACGTTTTGAAGATGTAACGGCTACCAAACTCATGAATTATCATGAAATATTCATACGTTTTAGAGAGAAGCTTCTTACCTTTGTGGTCATTCTTGATCGCGTGGAATCCGGGTCACTATCCTCCTGTCTACCAATCAATTGAAAAGAAATGCAGCCGGAATCAAACCACTCCAGATGGTCCTGTGTTACGCTATCAATGTGAAATGTTTTCCCGTGGTTGAACTCGGGAGACAGTGTGCCCTCCACGGTTTTTGTGGTAGTGAAGTCAGACTCTCTGAACGGCTTGTACTTGATATACAAACCTTTGTTGTACTTAGCGTCATGAACAGTAGCATTACGAACGGTCACCTAGAAGAGAAGAGTGAGGAATTTGAGCTAAGAAATAGGCAGGTCAATTGAGTAGCACTTTAAAGTGTAGCCAGGCTTCTGTTATGAAGTACATAGCTGCGAACACCGCCTCCCAATTTTTTTATACCTTACTAACAAGGACAGTAGTATCATACCATATAAATGAGAGTTCTTGAGAAAGTTTCCAGTACAGGTGTTGTTTATTCTGTGGCACAAGGTGTTTCGAAATGCCGATATTCAATGTAAAGTGTGGTCACTCAAATAAAACATAACTGGTTTTCAGTGGTATAGTTTATTCTACAACACAATGTGGTTACAGCTGCTGAGTCTGCAGATGAAATCACGAATTACGATCATTTTGAATGAAAGCTACTAAACATTAAAACGAAGCTGTGCCCATATAGGCTCACTTACCTTGTAATGATAGTCTTTACCAAGAAGCTCAGATGGATCATCGACGAAGAATTCTTCACTGAGTGGTTTTTCGTTTGCACAACAAGGAGCTACATTAATTACCACTGTGGCCACTTCCTCGCCCTAAAACAAGGAGAGGAAAGAGTTGGAGAGAGCCAGCAACGCACAGAGTCACCACCAAACAGATACCAACACCGAATAGTCAGGTAACACAGAGACTATTCAAGGAATCTGAGAAAGGCAGTTGAATTTACTGACCCAGAGAAACATTCAATTTAGAAGAAATATAAATCTAGGTTAATAATAAGTCAGGTGAAGCATATATACCCAGAACAAATGCTGATAGCGATTGATACAATTATTCATTCATTTCCGCTTTTGAATGATAAATGCAAAATTCAAAATGAAACTGGATCTGATTCATGTGATAAATACGTGATTTTATATTTTGGGCATGTGACAAGCGATAGCCTGGGATTACATGTAACGGGAGCGCAAGCGATTCTGGCATTGTCTGGGAGAACGCAATCTACAGTGTCGAAACATGTCACCTGCTGGGGATCTAACATTTTACAGAATGCAAAAAAGAATACAATCTTCCGCCGAACTTGTTTACATTTGCGTCCCCCGACCCTACAATCACTGATGAAGCTCTCTTGAGCCGGTCAACTGAGCTTCATGGACATGGAGGGGAGGGGGACTGGGGAAATGAATTGCTCTCCTCCACAAGAATTTTACTGCACGCTCATTTCACCCAGAAGTCCCCTTTTTTCTTGCTTATTTAATCTCATTGATGGCTCAGTTCACAAACTATACAGCAGGGAAAAGACATTCAAACTAAGGTTACAGTTTTCTTTACACACACCTTGTAATCAGTTATAGAAAGCTTATCATCAAAATCCAAAGCATAGCTGAGACTCTGCAAGAACACACTGGCTGTTCCTATTAAGACGTCTTCCGGTGGCTCCCAAAAAGGATCTTCTTCCTTGGGAATTGTACTCAAATCCTCGCCATCCATGAACCGCTGGTACATATCCTAGCAAATAAAACAACTCATTACTCAAGATTCAGAAAAATTAGGAATTCGACCAAAGATAAAAAGAAACAACTCAGGCCGATTTCCGGCTATACGGTATTCTCCACTAAGCTACAAAATTGGGCAAAAACGAGTCGCAGTCTAATGAAAACTGTTGGGAAAGGGTCATTGTTTTTCACAGCAAATTTCATGGACAAACTGAAAAGATCATCAGAAGAGTTGTTCAAAATTGTGAAATTCAAGTGTTCATTTTACATGGAATTCAATTCAAAATATAGGACATTAATGCTTCGCACATGAAGACCTGCCACCCCTACATGAGCCTGCGAACAGGCGGTCTTGTTTGACTCAGTCGCGAGGTTCCCTTGCCGCCTCGCTTTCGCTCATATTCGTCGCCCGTTACCAAGGAAACACGACCACCTGTTCACTGGCTACCCCTTCATAAACAACTTTCAAAATTTTGCATCTTAATTTTAAACGGGCACAATCGCGTAATTTGGGTAAACCCAAAGATGTGCATGCAACAGTAGAACATTTTTACTCAGCATGTGCATTGAAACTATTGCAGCTTGAAAAAGTTAGGTTAACTTTTTTCAAGTTTTGTCATTGTGTCTAGAAAAAATGCCATGAAATACTAAATACTACTATTTTGTTTTCCGTCTGCTGGTCTGCTAGTCTGCTAGTCTACTGGTCTACTGCTCTGCTAGTCCACTGGTCTGCTAGTCTACTGGTCTACTGGTCTGCTAGTCTACTGGTCTGCTAGTCTGCTAGTCTACTGGTCTGCTAGTCTGCTGGTCTACTGGTCTGCTAGTCTGCTGGTCTACTGGTCTGCTAGTCTGCTGGTCTACTGGTCTGCTAGTCTGCTGGTCTACTGGTCTGCTAGTCTACTGGTCTGCTAGTCTGCTAGTCTACTGGTCTACTAGTTTATTTTCCATCCAAGAATTCATTTTCTTTGTGTTCCACAGGCCATTTGTGTAATAGAAAAAGTACTTCCTCAGGATTTGAACAAACATTTTCCCAGAATTGCCAATTAGTGCAATATGTGTTTCTCTTATTAATAAGTAGTTTTTCTTCAGCTTCTTCTGTAATACTTTTCTTTCTCTCTTGAACTGAGGCTACCAGATTTCGTTTGGTTTTCTTTCTCCTCTCCCGCCTCTATTAGCTTTCGCTACCTGCAGTGTTAGGTCTTTTATCAATGTACTCTTTATAAAAAAATAATAAAGTTGTCCTGTCTTATATTGTCCATGACAGTCCCCCTTTAAGCAGGGCATTTTTCTCCATTCAAACCAGATCAGAATTTGACGACAAGAGAACTGTAAATTTGGCCGGCTTGTTTCACCTGCATAAGGAAGCGCCTGTTCATGAACTTGCCGCGATCCCACAGCCACACATTGTTGTTGAGCAAGTTCTTCATCTTCACCCACGCTCTATAAACAAGCAAACAAATTGAACGCAAATTAAACGTAAATTAAGTTTAGCCCCGTTACTTGACTGGTTCCCTTCCACACGTTCCAAAGCGCTCATTGACTGCTGTTTCGGGAAACTAAAACAAGGGAAATGCAACTTCTCCTACGCTTTTAGTTTATCACAAAAAAACTGCCTTACACATGTGTCACTGTGATCTATGCCATTCTTAAGGAAATAAGTGATAAAAAAAAGAACAGTTGCGTTCCAATTTTCTGCAAAGTCCGAAGACAAGAGACACGTTAGTTGGAGAGTTCATCGTAATTTGCAATCTCATTGCCAAAATTGGAATATTATTTTTCATTTTACATAATAATATTGTACATATGTCATTATTTTAGTTAGACCTTTACAAAGTCAACCTCGTGGTCCTCCTTTCCAGAAATGTATTCGTATTTGAAAAAAAAATATCATCATCATCATCATCATCATCATCACCATCACCATCACCATCACCATCACCATCATCGTCATCATCATCATCATCATCATCACCATCATCACCCACCATCGTCGTCGTCGTCGTCGTCGTCGTCGTCGTCGATTTTAAGCTTCAAACACTAATTCCTCTGTATAAATCAATAAAAGTTACGTGGAAGAAATCCTATAACTGCAGTAGCTATGAATATAATATTACCAGAACTGCATGACCTACTTAAAGTGAGGAAAGTTTCCTATCTCCCTGCGTTCTACACTACTAAAACAAATAACAGATAAATTAGTACTGATCTTTCCTGACTGCCTCACTACACGGAGGGTAAGTACACATTCAAATAGACAACAAGAGTAGCAACTATTTCAGGATAATTTCAACTAAGAGTGTTACAGCCCAAACTGTAAGATGGATAATTTTATTTGATGGCTCTGAACCTGCGTGTGTTTTTTGTTTTGTTTGCTTATGCATTGGGGAGCAGGGATGGCGTAGTGGTGAGAGCACTCGCCTTCCACCAATGTGGCACCGGGTTCGATTCCCGGTGGTGACGCCATAAGTGGGCTGAGTTTGTTTTGGTTCTCGACCCTGCTCCGAGGGTTTTTCTCCGGGTACTCCGGTTTTCCTCCCTCAGCAAAAACCAACATACGGCTTATTCGAGCTGGCTGTAGGCTGTGCTCCAAGGTCATACATGGACCGTATAGCGGCTGCCAGAGGCGCCTTGTATATGCTTTCGGTTCGACCTTGTTGAGCTGCGTCCTTGCTGTACTTTGCGAGGACGATTAGCACAGACAGTTATTGTGCACTTGTTCACAATTTTTTTCATCTTTCCCAGTCACGGGCACCTATGGCCTCCGTAACAACAACAACAATAGCTTGTAGCAGGCTCTCAAATACTGGGGCGAGTGAAGAATGACCAAAGAACAAGGAAGAAAGTAAACTGGGGACAGTGAAAGGTGGTGTTAAGCTGAGCTCTGTTTCGAACTGGGTCCAATTTTTGTAGGCCCAGTTGTTCAAAAGCCAGTGAGCGGTAATCCACAATGAAAAGAAGTTTTCTTCTCACTCATTGAAATGTTCTTTGCCAAAACTAAAAGAAAAAAATGGCAAAAGTTCTTGTGCCCAGTTGGCTATCAAACTGCAGTAAAAGTTCATGCTAATGTGAGGTTAATCATGCTTTGAACAACTTGGTCCTGAAGGACAGATGCGGTGTCTGACTGGGCTTCCAAATTTTTAGTACATTTACAATGTAGGTACTATCATTTCACTGACCCTCCCTCACTTGTATAGACGTTTACTTCATACTGTTCTCTTTTTCACCTACTTCGTTTCTGCATTTCCTCCTTCCCCGTGAGCTACTCCTGAAATAAGAATCACCTCAAAGTTCCTACAAATGAAAAAAGAGTAAAAAAGCTGCCAAACACAATCCCCATGGAAGTGCATATACAATTAATTTAGCAAAGAGATAATTGTAGGGAGTTTTGAAAAGTAGTGCCGCTTAAAAAGTACCATATCTCTTTCTGTGGGAATTCAAATCCACTCTGATAACAGGATACCTCCTGGACCTTTTTTTTGTAATTTAAAGGAGCACTGTCACCGGGATTTTTGCTGTTTTGGGTTCAATTCTGCCAAAATTACTGCCTTTTACTTGTTATTGTGCAAAAAATGCTCCTACAGAATCGGCAAGATGAATTCCAATGAAATTTTAGCAGGGAGAGCTAACCATAATACTTTTTTGGGGGATTTTTTAATGAATAGCTTGAAATTTTGAAAAACTGGCAACTTTTTTCAAATTTCAATCCATTTCCATCCTCGTCATCTTTAATGGAATACAAGAGTTTATAGTGTCAATGCAGTACTACAGTCTTTGGCAGCAAAACTAGACCATTATTTTAAGGTTTCCACTGATCTATTGGCAATTTTAAACTTTTTAAAGTGATGGTACAATAGCGTGACACTGCCCCTTTAACACTCCAGGTATTACTGCTACTACTTAATCTTTTCCACTTTTAGTCTAGGATCATAGGGTCAACAGTCATGTGACTGTTGGTGTCAGTAAACAACGGAGCGTTTTAACTCGTATGCATAAGCTAGAGGTTGCAATCACTGTCATAACACTTATATAGTAACTTACTTATGTTTGTTGAGTTCTTCACTGACGGCATTCACCTCGCTGACCTTGGGAAGTAATTCAAGTACGTGTTCCTGAACTCTCACCTGATCTGCACATTTCAATAAAGACAACAATCCATTTTACTAAAGAGAGACAATAGCAACCTACTGTGCCTCAATACGCCATCTACATTTAGTAGTGCCATGACCAAACCTAAATCCCTTCTTTTTAAGCCTAAATATAACGCCTAAGTCTTATTTGGTGGAAAGTCATGGCTTTTCTTGAGCCTGATGGGTTTGATTTCTCCAGTAGGCTTGAGACAAAGATCTACAAAATTGATGGCAAGTTTCACACACCTTTTGAGAGTCCTGCCCCAAACCCAGTGGCAAAACCCTTGGCTTGGGCTATCTCCTTCTGAGTAAATTCCCAGTCCACATCGTCTGGAGTTCCCTCAGCTTTCTCAGTATTGTTTGGATTTTTCAGATAATACATGTGGTTGGAGCCTAAAAGCAAAACAAAACAAAAACAAGGAAGCAGTGTAATATAACCAGTCTTATTATATGACTGGCTCTTTCACCGGTCAAGATGAATCAATTCTCCTGCTGTGATTGGCTACCCGCGAGGTCAAGATGGAGCCATCTTGACTGCTCGGGATAGCCCGTTCGTCCAGCGTTTTACTGCCTTTTAATAGCGTCCTTTGAGTCATATAATAAATCCTTTATTGACCAAGCTTGTTCGGTCACGATGGCGGGATATTGGCCTCGTTCTTTTCTTGCGTGTTTATGGACCTCAACTTCGTCTCAGTCCATAACCATGCAAAAAAAGAACTTGGCCAATATTCCGCCATCTTGACCTCACGTTTGGCCAATAACCCATATATCATAACAGTACCAAATCACTGTGTTATTAACTTTTGATTCAAGCATTTGGCCACATGCTAAGCTGCCACCAAAAACACCAGTAAAAATAGTAATAATAATTAGATCATGATAATTTATTATTCCAAAAGCACAATCACCACCAACATCATAATTTGCCTTCACCATAGCCATTACCACCAACACTACTGTCACCATCATTGATCTCTATTATTCTCTACCAACACCAGCACTAGTGACACCATCATCATCGTCATCGTCGTCGTCGTCATTATCACCAGTCATTGTCATTGCCATCCCAACACCAGCTCCACTGCCATCATCTAGTCAACATTAAATGCTATGTCACCATCACTACAACAGCCACCACAACTGTAAGCACTATCATCATCACCATCATCAGCAGCTGGACTATTAATGTACTGTCTGCTGGACAACCAGTAGGATCCAATCTGTCATACACAGATCCACCTGTCACCTATCCATGCCATCATTGCATGCTCCTCCAATCTCTAGTATTTTGGGTCCAAAAAAGAGCTGACCAACTGGTTCTACTTTGGGAATAATTAGTGTCGCTTTGACATCAGTAGCACCATTTACAGTCGAATCTAGTCACTTAGATAGCTCAGTAAACAAGCCATATCTTACCAAACAAGATTCTGTCATGATGTTTAAGCACACGCTCCCCAGTCAGTGGCATGCCATTCACTTTTGTTTTGGCACCAGAAGACCCAGGCTCAATAGTGATTTCACCATTGCTTGACTTAATCAGGGCATGCCGCTTTAGAATGCTGCAAACAATTAAGAGAAAGCAGAAAGATTCCAACAGCTTGAAGTAACAATAGAGCTGCAGGGGACCCCCTGCAATGCTTTAAAAAGTATTTGTTAAATACAATCAACAAAAGAACATCAAGGGTACAGTTGGAAAGCCACCAGGTAAATCCACGTAACCATGTAATGGACTCACATCCCATTCTAGTGGTAGTGGTGGTGCTGTGGGAGAGAAGAAATGCTTGTAGTTTGTTCATGCTAAGGGGTTCACATACAAATATTGTGTAATATTAAAGGAGCAATGTCACCGGGATTTATGCTGTTTTTGGTTTAATTCTGCAATTAAATTACTGCCTTTTACTTGTTATCATGCAAAAATGCTCCTACAGAATCAGCAAGACAAATTCCAATGAAATTTTAGCAGGGAGAGCTAACCATAATAATTTTTTTGGTGATTTTTCAATGCATAGCTTGAAATTTTGAAAAAAAACTGGCAAGTTTTTTCAAATTTCAATCTGTTTCCATCCTCGTCATCTTTGATGGAATACAGGAGTTTACAGTGTCATTGCAGTACTACAGTCTTTGGCAGCAAAACTAGACCATTATTTTAAGGTTTCCACCGATGCACTGGCAGTTTTAAGCTTTTTACAGTGATGGTACAATAGCGTGACACTGCCCCTTTAAAGAAAATACTCTTTACAGGAAATCAAGTCCCGAAGATTCATTAATTTCCACAAGTTGTGTATTTTGTTCATGGCCAGAGTACCCACCTCAACCCACTGAAAGGGATATCAGGGGCTGGATCAGCATCTTTTCTTCCTATCTTTGTCTCAGCTGGAATAAAAATGGTGACAAACAAAATAAGCAAGCCCTATGTACATCACACAAAATGAGAAAAATAAATGTCCCACTTTATGTAGATCACCGATGTCTGACCATTATAAGTAGAAAATGCAGTTCAAATAGGACCATGGTTTGCAATAGAAGTTAATTTGTAAGAATAGTGAACTTCCACTTGGCAGTTAGCGACTGATGTTCCATGAGGCTCTCACAATAGTTGGGGCTAGTGGGACAAATTGGGGCCAAAGAGAGGGAGAAAATGAGGACCATTTCTGGTATCATCTCCTCGTATACTGCAGGTATCATCCCTCCACAATGTGGCAAGCATGGTTCACACATTTGACTAGGATAATGTGACTGGCATTTTGACAACCTAGCCAAGTGGAAAGTATCATCATAATCAAGTGGTTTGTGGGATGTCAGTAGATGGTATAAATTATCTGGCCATTAATCTGATGAAGCTGTGATGTTATTGGAAGACTATAAGCAGTGACTCATATGCATGTGAATCCCTTTTTAGTACAAATGCCTGTAAGTGTGGTTTTTCTTTTGTTTGTTGTGGTCATCATTCCAGTTCTGGCCAGCTATCATTATTTCCAAGGATTCTGAAATTTCATTGTTATACATGAATGACTGATTAAAGTACATTCTAGATGAATTTAATGGGGGCATTAAGCCAACATGTACACAGTAAACATTTAAGACCACCTTGTTCAAGAAAATGCACAATCACATTGGACAGTTGAGGATCTTCATTCAAGTTAATCAAGTGAGGAATGGTTTGCCTCTTCTGCTTTTGTTCATTCTGTCCGCCATCAGATACTTCACTGCGAGACATCTGAACCTGTTGAGACAAACAGTGAAAACTTCAAGTAATGACAATGAGACTTTTTTTAACAACATTCAAGGTAACATAAGGAAGTGTTTCAAGGCAGAAAGTACTTCCATCAAAGAAATTGATCCAAATTATGTGACCAAAATCATCGCAGAAAGGCCTTCTCTCACAGTACATGAGCTTCAATGAAATATTTATTTCACTTGGGTGTTGTATAGTACTTCTGAAGTTCAGTTGTAGTATTCGTGAAATGACCTTCAATAATGGGTAGGAGAAGTGCTTGAAAGGAGAAGTGCTGTTCTGAAGAATGCATTCGCACTTCCCACCTACATGTATCCACCATAACTGACAACATAAATAGGGTACAGTTTCTTTTTATGCGAGAGAAGCTCTGCTCTGACCAGCCAGTAAGGGGAAGATACCTTTTCATCCCAGCTCATCATGTTCTGAGCATTTAACTCCATCTGTGCTAAGAGTGCCTCTTTCTCTTCACCTAAAAAAAAAGTTATAAAAATGCATTGAATTTTCATTTAAAGTACATATTTATTAAAAACAAATAGCATAAATATAATGCTGCAAATGTTTGTTTGTCATCCCTTCATTTAAATGCAGAAGAACTGGACTTCAATGGGTATCCAATAGTGGACCTTCGCACAGAAAGCTATCACAGTCAACCTTTTAACAGACAAATGAAAAAGAAAAGAATTATACACACCGCCAATACTAGTGGCTGCTCCTCCAGTTAACATCTTTTTTAGCTTTTCATTTTCCTCTCGTAGTTCTCTGATCAGTTTGTCCATTGGATTTTCATTGACAACAGCCTTGTTCTTGATTTTCTTTGCACGATCAGCATATCTGTTGCAAACAAAATTAACAAGTCAGGAAAATATAATAGTGACTGAGTGATGTGTGAATTGACTCCAGCACTGGATTACCTCAAGGTACCAAGGGTCTCATCGTAGTTGATATCAGCCGGAGATAACGCAGCAATCATGATGGTTTTACTGTTACCACCCAGGGCATTCTGAAGCAGCTTGGTGAGAACAGAGTCACGGTAAGGGACCAACACTTTCTTCTTGCCCATGGACAGATCAGCCAGCGCTGAGATCACATTACCCAGTGCTGATAGAGACTTGTTGATGTTAGCTCCTTCTTTGAGTCTGTCTCCAGTCGCTCCAGTGCTGTCTGCTCTTTCACTTCCTGAAAAAAAAAAGGTTGTAGACTTGTTGAAAAATAATATCAGCAGGGATGAGAATAGCCTCCTTCGCAGACGTCTTTGGGCTTGTCACGCGTTCCTTGCTCATGAACGTCTGCTGAACTGAACTACCACTTCCGTTCGCGGCGGTTAGCCAATCATAGTTCGTTTTCCAATTCATGGAAAGTTGGACTTCGACCCCGGGATTATTTTCACAGACGATGCACATGAATCGGGTGTCGATTTCCATTCTTACGCAGCTCATTATTGGTTTCTTCAAAACAAAGGCTAACCGCGGACGAACAGAAGTGGCAGTTCAGTTCAGCAGACCTTCCTGGGCAAGGAACTCGTGACGAGCCCAAAGACGTCTGCGAAGGAGGCTAGGATGAAAATGAGTCATCTCACGTCTGCAGTATCAATTTGCAATTTTCTCAACCAAACATCATCTCAGTTAATATTCTTGACATCACTGATTCTTGCAATACGTAGGATAAACAATGTAAGCAAAGGGCATCAACTGTATGTATGTGTATTTGACAAGTGAGCACTTACGGTTATGATATCCACTTTGAAAGTCCTAAACTCATTTTCCTGCACATATCTTTGTAAAGTTGTGAAGATTTCATCCCAGCAGAGTTTGCTTGGGTATTAAGGTTTGTTGAATTTGAGACAAGGTTGGAAGCCTAGTGTGAGCTTTACTTACATGTATTTGTCAAGCGATCAAAAAGTTGAGATACCACAGCTTGAACACCACAACAATTCTATTTTAGAGTTTCTTAGGGGGAAACACAGGAATATTACCACAGGACTATTTTATCTTTGGTAATCATCTGTTCTAAACTTAGATCTCTCTTGATGGCAAATCTCAAAACAATTTTTTGCATTGTGTGAGGCTGCCCAAAAGCAAACCATTTTCAGTTTTCAAACAGATAGTTTTTGAGAACCAGAAAGCATCCATCTACTTCTGTATCACAAGGTGTTACAAGTAAATGCTCATAGAGCATCTTGTTTGCATTATGTTCTTTGGTACAGTTGAACCCCGCTAATTTGAACCCTCAAGGGAAACAACAGTTTGAAATAGTGAAATTATTTCCGTCTCTGGTCTACAACTTCTGTCCACATCTGCTCCATCACAAACCTCATCCATTGCACTAGTGCAACCTGTTTGATCAAAACACACCTGCAAGATCTACCAAGTTGACATTACTGCTCTTCTTCGTTTCTTGTCCCGCCTGATTTTTGCTAATCTGATCAAACACGATTGTTACCACTGTGTGAGCCCTAGAGCTTGTTGCATTCATTTGTGTTGCAGCCACAGTACGATTGGCAGTTCCTATAAAAAATTAAGCAAAGTGGGTGTGGTTGAATTTGAGACTTGGCTAAATGGTGACACCACCACTTTTCTGTGGGTGCAAGGCACTTTTGAGCTTGAAGCATAAGAAATTGCAAAACTGAGATGGCTTTGAACAATGATTTAAAACTGCAAAACTCATTAAAAATTTGCCTTGCGATCACTTCAAGAGGAGTGTACATTTGCAGTGGGTTAACATTTTGGCTTAACAGGTGGCTAGGATGTGACACAGATTATAAGCTTGCATTAGTTTTACACACTGGTTTCATGGTAGCAAAATATAGCAATAATTTCCAGAAATATTCAGGAAAGCATCCAAGGCTGGTGAGCTCAATTATTGTGAACACTGGATTGATAAAGGGGTGAAAGACAGACAAAGGATAAAATTTACAAATCCCTGGTCTTTCATCTCCTCCAGGTATAATCATCAAAACTGACCTTGCAGTGAGGGGCTGTAAGCAATTAATAGAACACAGTAGTCCAAGAAAAGAAATAAAGTTTGCGCATTGAAGTAAAGCATAACATGATTGTAAAATAATAAAACCAGTTTAAAAAAACTGGATTGAAAAAATTTAAACCAAAATAAAATCTGAACCACAACATGTATTATTTTAGTTAATTACACCCAGGAAAGTTGCTGTAACAATGGCTATAACAAGACTTGTCTTCAGTTGGTGGTTTGAGCTGAAGCTGCAGATCGTACCTTCTTCAATTCTCCGTTCAATGTCTGGATAATCAACAACTGCAACCCGTTTTAAGTTCTGAACAAAGAAGGAGCCTTCCTTTGGGTTTTGACGCACCTGTAATAAACACAGTCAGCGGGTTTCAGCAACTTCATTTCTTTTGTATGGATTGAAACTCAATGCAACTTTAAGGAGGTACATAGTTTCTTATCACTTTATCTGATACCATAGGAGAATTAAATGGATCAGGCTCTAAAACACACCACAAATCATAATTATACAAAGACTGATTAGCACAACAACAGCAAGTTTCTTGAACAGATTGGCACAAAAGAAAAGCCTGTTTGGACAACCAGCACAGGGGAGTGTTTTGCTGCATTGAATATCTTTCCTTTTACCTTGACATTGTTCCAAACTTGCCAAACTTTTGAAATTACACTACTTATATTCTGAGCATGCATGATCTGCATTTTTTTTTTATGTGAAGGCCCCGGCTAAACAATAAAACATTTTCATCCAACTTCCTGTTAGCTAAATACAACTTTGGGTGGCTATAAATGGACAAAAAATGTTTGACCAAACACCAGACAAAGTGAGTCCACAGAATGACTTTTGCATATTAGCGCTGAAATTTCAACTTTGTTAGCTTCATTTGATTGCCTTTTACTGGCTGTGCGCACTTTGTTGGTTGGGGTGGCTCAAACATTTGTTCGTACTGCAAAATGTTGGATGAAAATGTTTGATCTGGATCAAACAAGGATATTTCAATGCAAAGTTGACAGAGGCAGCTAAATGGTCAAACATGTTCTTCCAACACAATGTTGGAGGAAAATGCCTGTGGAGTGATCATTTGGCTGGGCCCCAGGTAAATGATCAAGCATTTTCCTCCAACATTGTGTTGGTGAAAGATTTCACATTGTGTTGGTGAAATATTAATGCTTAAGCAGCTTAAGCATTTCACCACAGTGGAAATGACAGCAGTGAAATCTGGCTTAGTGGCAATAAGTATATCAACACAGTGTTTGTGAGGTAGTATAAACTTGTGTCTCATTGATTTTCAAATTTTATCCGTTTGTAACACCAGTGAAATTTACTTTTTCACATCCATGAACTATTAATATAATTACAGTATATAATTATGCATACAGGCATGACCTTACAAATTTTTTGAAACAAACCTGCAGTCCTCCTTTTGGATTAGTCTTTACAAGCAAATCACGAACTTGCTCATTGTAAATCTCTAACATACTGAATGAAACTTGGTATTTCTATGAAAAAAGAAAGATTGACAAAATTCAAAATGAGGTCAAGTCATTCCTCACAAGTCTATTGTTGCAAATCATGAACTTGTTCATTGTAAATCTCAAACATACTGAACAAAACTTGGTATATCTATGAAAAAAGAAAGATTGACAAAATGCAAGGCAGGTCAAGTCATTCCTCACAAGTCCATTGTTGAATGTATTTATATTTAAATTGAAAATAATTACCTAATACATGTAGCAATGTCCTCAAGAACACATTGCCACAATCTTGAGGCTTAATAATGTCCCTCTGACTGAAACACATCTCAGTACCAAAGAATTGCTGGAGCAAACTGGACTGCCTTGTTTCCAAAAAATGGTTTTTACTCAACTAAAAGCATAGCAGCTGCTCATTCTGTGTATATAAAACTATTTACATCTCAAAGGCAAATACCGGTATATTTTTTTAAGTTTACTCGTTATTAACTTTGTTATCTGTTATTTTACTGTTATTCTTCTCCACAACAAAATTATTCTTGATAATTTTCATTAGTGTTACTTCACAGCCTTTGTTTCAATAATTGAATGCTTGCGCCAGGGAAGCAATGAGAATTTGAAATGTCTTCATTCAATTTGCACTGACTTAATTCCTCCCTAATAACTTTAGTAGTCTGTACATTTTTATTAGTTTTATCCTACTTGCTTTTTGTTTACATATTTTCAAGCAGGAAAAACATGTGATGCTAAGTGTTTGATAGAGTTGAAAAAAGCCAGTTGAAAAGAGGAAACAGGAGGAAAACTCAAAAAACCACTTCCAGATGGAGATCCATGGGTTATGCAAATTGCAAAGACCGTCATATTGATTTCTCAAATGTCTGGTGCATGACGCTGAGCATTCATCCAAAGAAAATTTGGCAATAGATCGTAAGTTTCATTTTGAATTTCACACAGAACGTCTTTTAAGCAGCAGGTTTTTGCCGGCAATTGCCATCAGCTTCGATCACCTTTTAGCAACAAATAAAAATTGTATCAATTCACATGGCATAACCTCTCTAAAATTGCTATATAACCTAAATACACTGTTTTATAATTTATCTAAAACTGAAACATTCAGTGCTAACAGCAGCAAAAAGCCTCTTGTTTCTCAACTAAGATATGAAAATTCCATGACCCTAACAAAATATATTTAATTATATAACAAACAGTACAAAGGACTGCGCCAGCGGTTATTGTCGACCGCGCATGCGTTATACGTGCGTCTTCTCGTGGCCCTCGTGTTTTCTGTTTTTACCCGGCCATTTTGTAGAGGCTTTGTTGTCCTTAGTAAAGTGTTTGTATTTCGCTATTATCGTGTCGTCTGTCCTTATTACTGGCGTGGTGGCAGCAGTTGGAACTTACCCTCGTCTCGTACTTAGAGACAGCCAGCTCATAACGGATCGTCAACCGATTTCCAAGCGAGGAACTAGCGAAACAGCTTAGTCGATAGCTGTGTCAACAACACACAAGGACTCACAGCTAAGTACACATTTTGCCTTTCCTCTATTCATTTAAGAACACGAAATGAATCCAAGAGCACCAAAACAGTGGTCCTTAACCAAACAGGAAACGATAACGTTGTTCGAAGCCTGGAGACAAAATCTTCAGTACATTCTTTCTCTTGACCGCAATTTCGCGGGCTTTCTCGCTGATGGTGTGACATGGTTGAAGAAATCCCCCGGTAGCCCTCATCGCGGCCTCCAGGATGACCCCGAATCCGTACCTCAAGCTTCCCATAGAACAGCACAACAAAAGTGTACTCATCTTGAATTAATGCTTGGACAAATTGCGAACTATTGTCCCGTAATTTCTCATAACACCATCGTCAAGAACTCAACCTCCATGAGCTCCATCTGGCAAGCGATTCGCCTTCACTTCGGTTTCCAATCAACCGGCGCTCACTTCCTGGACTTCAACAACATCACACTTGCCCCTGCTGAGCGCCCCGAGGATCTCTATCAACGTCTGATGTCCTTTATTGAAGATAATTTATTATTGGCAAATGGAAATATCTCACACCATGGCGAACTTCCCGGCGCCGACGAGGAAATGTCTCCCACTCTAGAAAATCTTGTAGTACTAACATGGTTGAGATTAGTCCACCCTGACCTCCCCAGTTTGGTTTAGCTGGAACTCCATTCATGATCACTAATGACATATCTGTTCGTCCAGCAAAGGGACAGGTTCTTATCCAAGGCTCCGAAATACTAGCCTACCATCCCGAGTCAGGTGCCAGTTCCCAGGCTCACACCGTCTGTCGCACCCAGTCTTATGTGCTACCCTCGTCCGCCCCTACAACAGTGGTCCTCCCTGGGGAATATCTTGAGCTGGACCTACCACCTAACATAGATCCTGATTGTACCTTAGCCATAGAAGCCCGTACCGATGCACCATCCAACAAAAGCTCCAAAGTTTCACAACTCTGGCCCCAGCCGCAAATTGTAGAAGCAGTAGCTAGTAAAGTTCGTTTAGTCAACGACACTGCTGAGCCAAGGACTGTCCGACGCCACGAACATCTCTGCCAAGCTCGCCACACCACAGCTGTGACTCCCACGTCACCTGTTGGACCACACCCATCACCTCCCCACCCTTGTGGAAGCATCTCACCTCAGCCTGGGTTCTTCTCAGATGCCGTCAAAGTTGACCCTGACAACATCCTACCCGACACCGTACGCAACAAGTTCCGCGAAGTGCTCCAGGCTCACGACGAAGTTTTTAATCCTGCCATTGTTGGTTACAATGGCATAGCTGGTCCTGTCCAAGCCTCTGTCAATATGGGACCTGTACAGCCTCCACAACGCAAAGGCCGTGTTCCCCAATATTCCCATGACAAGCTGGTTGAATTGCAAGAGAAATTTGATGAGTTGGAACAATGCCAGGTCTTCCGGCGTCCAGAGGACATTGGAGTTACCGTTGAGTACCTCAACCCTTCATTTCTCGTTAAAAAACCCCCTGGTGGTTTTCGTCTCGTTACAGCCTTCACAGACGTCGGACGCTACAGCAAACCACAACCCTCCTTGATGCCTGACGTTGACTCTACTCTCCGCACCATTGCCCCATGGAAGTACATAATAAAGTCTGACCTCACCCGCGCCTTTTACCAGATACCTCTATCAAAGGCCTCCATGAAGTACTGCGGTGTGGCCACTCCGTTTCGCGGCATCAGAGTATATACCAGGTCAGCCATGGGAATGCCCGGTTCAGAGACCGCATTGGAGGAATTAATGTGTCGTGTCCTTGGTGACTTCCTCCAAGAGGGATGCATTACAAAACTCGCCGACGATCTTTATTGTGGTGGCGACACCCCACAAGAGCTCATCACTAACTGGTCTCGTATACTTGACGCCCTTGCCCGGTGTAACCTCCGTCTGTCTGCCACTAAGACTGTCATATGCCCCAAAACAACCACCATATTGGGTTGGATCTGGTCACAAGGCTCCTTATCTGCAAGCCCCCACCGCATTGCTGCACTCACAACCTGCTCTCCTCCAGAGTCTGTGAAAGGTATGCGTTCCTTCATCGGCGCCTACAAGGTCCTTAGCCGTGACCTCCCTCACTGCTCTCAACTTGTGGATCCACTTGAATCATCCTTGGCCAATCTACAATCTCACGACCACGTCCAGTGGGATGACAACCTTCGTCAGAAATTCACCACAGCACAAGATGCCCTTCAAACGCACCAGTCTATCGTCCTCCCTCGTGCCTCTGACCAGCTTTGGATTGTGACTGATGGCTCAGTCTCCCGACGCGGTCTTGGCGCCACCTTGTACCTTACCCGCCAAGACCGCCTTCTCCTTGCCGGCTTCTTCAGCTCTAAACTACACAAGCATCAGGTCAAATGGTTACCATGTGAGGTCGAAGCGCTGTCTATAGCAGCTGCCGTAAAACACTTTAGCCCCTTCATAATCCAATCCAAGCACCGTGCCTGCGTTCTGACAGATAGCCAGCCCTGCATTCAAGCCCTCCAGAAACTTTGCCGAGGTGAATTTTCTGCCAGTCCACGTGTTACCTCCTTCTTGACCACCGTCAGTAGGTACCAAGTTAGCCTCCAGCATCTTGCTGGCACCGCCAATCTACCCTCGGACTTTGCCAGTCGGAATGCCCCTGATTGCACTGAACCGAACTGCCAAATTTGCTCTTTCGTGCACGAATCAGAGTCTTCTGTAGTACGTGGCATCTCCACTCAAGAAGTCCTTGACAACACCAAGCGCCTACCCTTCACCAGCAGACCTGCATGGTTCAGTGTTCAAAATGAGTGTCCCGATCTACGGCGTGTCTGTGCTCACTTGAAACAGGGCACCCACCCTTCCAAGAAACTGACTAACATCAGAGACGTAAAGCGCTACCTTAACGTCACTTCCATTTCCAAGGATGGCCTGCTCGTCGTTCAGCGTCAACAACCACTCTCCCGCCCTATTGAGTTGATCGTCGTACCTCGTTCCGTACTTGATGGCCTACTTACTGCCATTCACATCAAGCTTGACCACCCCCTAAGCACCAACTTCAAATGGTCATACAACGTTACTTCTTTGCCCTGGATATGAGTGCTGCTATTGCTCGAGTATCAGACTCCTGCCACACTTGTGCCTCAATCAAGAAGTTCCGTACCTCCCTTACCAGCCAGTCATCTGAAGATGCACCCGAGGTTGTAGGCGTATCATTTGCAGCCGATATCATTAGACGCTGTCGCCAATTTATCTTACTTTTGAGAGAATGTGCCACCTCTTACACTACATCGTGCCTTGTACCCGACGAGAAGAGTGATACCCTTCATGATGCCCTCGCCCGGTTAGTAGTGGGCCTACACCCCCTCGATGGTCCCCAAGCTGTGATTCGTGTTGACCCTGCACCTGGGTTCGTCTCGCTGAAAAACAACCATGCCTTACAACATCTTGGCATCTCTGTCGAAGTTGGCCGCGTCAAAAACACCAACAAAAATCCTGTTGCCGAACGAGCCGTGTTGGAGCTAGAAGAAGAGCTATTGTGTCAGGAGCCCGGCGGAGGTCCAGTTACTGAGCTCAGCCTTGCCATTGCCACTGCCCGGCTCAATTCGCGACTCCGCAGCCAAGGCCTGTCCTCACGGGAGCTTTGGACACAACGGAACCAGTTCTCCAAAGAGCAGATACCCATCAATGACTTGCAACACATTTTAGCGAAACAAAAAGCCCGTCAAGCCAACCATCCTTTCAGCGAAAGCGGCCAAAGGCGGTTCCCGACCACAAGCTCCCGTTCCCCCCTTGCAGGTAGGCAACCTGGTTTATGTGAAGTCTGACCGAGACAAGTCACGCGCCCGTGACCGCTATCTCATCGTTAGCATCGATGGCGAATGGTGCTTCATTAAGAAGTTCTCTGGCTCGCAACTCAGGGCTACCTCTTACAAGGTGAAGCTCTCCGAGTGCTACGCTGTACCACACACCCTTCCACCACCTTCATACCTTTCTCTTGTCCGTACACTTGACGGCGACGAATGTGAGGAAGTTGCTGAGCAGCCGCAGCCGTGCCAACAGCCCTCTGCCCCACCGGACCTGTTACGTCTGCCTAGCCCAGACCCTCCAGCCTCCTCCCCGCACCACACCGAGCACCAAGAAGACCCCACCCCCTCCGACAGTGATCGTATTCCTATCTCTGTTCCATCTGAACCAAGACCCCAGCGGGCCGCCGACCTCCAGCATACTTACAGGAGTACATTCTTGACTAGTGTTTTATGACAGTTACTTCAGAAACAGTCCGTTTAACTAAGTGCTGTCACGAACAGTTACTATCGGTTACAACCTTCTTGTTAGGTTTCTTTTACTTTGTACGCGTTAGTTTTCTATTTACACAGAAGAAGAAGAAGGAGTTGCGCCAGTGGTTATTGTCGGCCACGCATGCGTTATACGTGCGTCTTCTCATGGCCCTCGTGTTTTCTGTTTTTACCCGGCCATTTTGTAGAGGCTTTGTTGTCCTTAGTAAAGTGTTTGTATTTCGCTATTATCGTGTTGTCTGTCCTTATTACTGGCGCTGACTGACATTACAATATCAATATTTCTTTTTAAAAACAGAACTTTTCCTTCTTCCCAACAACTCTTGAATGTTGATACCTTTGGATTCAGTCAAGAATTTAATTAACTGTGGTCAACTTTGGTAAAGCAGCCAAGCCAAGAGTCCATTATAAACGAGACAATACTGCAATTGAAGGGCTCGGAGCATAACCATCCTATGTCGAATTTTGAGTCGTTTTTCGATTTTGCTTGGATTTGTCTGAATTTCTGCATGTGAACTGCAATTCGATGGAAACACATTGTATGGTTTTTTTGACTGATTCATCCAGAATCCAGAAATGCATTTTTTCTTACGTACACCAAGAAACCAACCTTCCATGGAGTGGTTTGCAAGTTGCATTACATCTTCTTAGTAAGAAAAAATGCATTTCTGGATTCTGGATGAATCAGTCAAAAAAATACCATACAATGTGTTTCCATCGAATTGCAGTTCACATACAGAAATTCAGACAAATCCAAGCAAAATCGAAAAACAACCCAAAATTCGAATAGGATGGTTATGCACCGAGGCCTTCAATTGTACGGAATGTTTATATAGTACTGTAATGTTTAGTAAGTCAACTACTTTCAACAAGTAAACATTTAGTTAAAGTTTATTTAGAGGATGGGTAGTTATTAGTTTACTTCGACTCCACATTGTGAGCTCTTACCACATCTCCCGAATTGCTCCCTACTATTTTAAACAGCTCATCACATGTGATAGGAACAATGCCCCTGATTAAAGAAAAAAAGCAATGAGCTATAGATGCTATGCAAAAAAAAAGCAATGAGCCACAGAAGATGATATATACTGGTAGAAACATGATCAAATGAAGGAAGAGCTCTCAAAATAATGTACACTGTACAGTCCTTGATTTGTCAGACCTTGAACTGATAAAAATCACTTTCTTTGAGTCTTAACAGTATTTAGCACACATGGTGCTAACTGGGGACACAATCCAAATTAAATTGGAATTAGTAAAAATTGCTTTTGAGGAGATGGGAAAGCCAGAGTACCTAAAGATAAACCTCCTGCAACAAGGACTAGAACCAAAAAACAAACTCAACCCACATACAATGCACAATCCAGGAATCAAACCTGGGCCACACCAGTGGGAGGTGAGTGTTGATCTCACTACTGTGCCATCCCTGCTGCCACAAAGTTTAACATTATAATTACATATTATTCATGGTACATGTACGTTGTAAAGTGATTCAACCTAAACTAGCTGTACTAACTTGTTGTTCCCATATCCAACCATTGAATAAGACTTGCCAGCTCCTGTCTGTCCATAGGCAAACAATGAACAGTTGAATCCTGCAACAAAATAAAACTAACATAACTAACAGCTCTGGCTTCACATAACAGTTACACCTTGTCATGCCCTAGGCTTGGCAAGAAATAATCCGTTTCTGTCTGTTGGTAGGGTCACCCTTGTCCAGAAATTTCTTAGGAATAATTATAATTATAGTAAATTAGAGTAGCAGAAGTCTCCATTCCCTTCAGTTCAGAGGTTGGGTAATCAGTTACAGGACGGTATACATATAACATTATACTGACTATTGACAAACTCCAACTTTAAAGGCTTGATAACAAGGCATCAACAGCCAACACAACCTGGATTATGATCTGCAATCTTTCAATGAACTAGTAGCAAAATTTTTGGTAGTTTTCTCTTCTCTTAATCATTTCAAGTTTTTAACATGAGTCTTTGTCCTTAACAAAGATTCTGAAGGTTATGTTGATATGATAAACTCTGGCTAGACCTTGAGGCGTCATCACACCATTATATTGTTACGAGAAACTACACACCATTTTTTTCACTTGCTTTCATGACAAATTAAATACTGTTGTACAGCATGCATTCCACGGTACATGTACAACCTATTTTAACTTCTTACTTCTTCCTTAAGACATTTAGCAAATAAAAACACTCCTGAAAACTGCTCTGCGATTGTGACTCAGGGATCCACATTTGCAGCCATCCAGTGGTCCAGATGACCAAAGTATTACAGATGAGTAAAATAACTCCAAAACTCATCCTTGGGGTGCATAAAGTTTTACTCTACCACAACATCTTTCTTAAATTTTGATATGTTATCATGTAACTACATTTTGATCACTTCTCAAAAATTTGGAACTTTCAAAAAATGAAGAATAGCATGCAACTTTAATCTTCAGTGAGATCATAATTTGGGTGCCATCTTTGATGATGTAGTTTTTTTTTCCATGAAATGATTTTAGCCTCAATTTTCATGTACGGTAGTTAACTGCATGCTGGTATTTCTCTTTTTCGCGCAAAACATGACAGCTGTTCAACAGCTGATTGAAAAAGATGCAGTGATATTTGGAAGGGATTTCTAGCTTTTTTTACTTCTGAAAAAGAAGCCTGAGGTTGAGATATGAACAGGAAGAACACACGCATACCTTCTTGCCCTTAGGCAAACGATTCAGATGGCTATGACAGTTCAATTGAAGACGTGATGTTGACAGTGATACAATACAGTACAGCAAATTTAACACAAAGAGGGCTAAGAACACCTTTTTTAATGCACAATGTCATCTTGTAAATAGTTTTAAAGCCTAGGACTGTTGAACAATTTTGTGAATTTTAACTAGTTATAAGTTTTCAATTGTAATTATTATTGTTATTATTATTATAGTTTATCATAATTTTATTATTGTAAATATTTATAGGACATAATTCAGCCTATTGGCTGCGACGTTTTATATAAATAAACTATCTATCTATCTAGCATTTTTCAGTTTGGTTAAAACCTCTTATGAGAAACTAGCGACGTCATTTCAAGAGACAAACAAATATAATACAAGTGTCGGCATTGCACAACGGAAATGAAAAAAGCAAGGAATGTACTAGTTACACATAATTTTAACACCGTTCTTTTTACAATTCTGCACTTTTGTAAGGGAAAGTACAATTTTGCAAGGACAAGTATGTCATCTGGCATACTTGCCGGCTGATGACTATGATAAAAAAATGAATATGGATCCCAGTTAGCTGGTGACTGCTTAATTCACTTTTCTTTTTTTTCCTGCTGTTTTGTATTATGTCTGCATACAGGTGGCCCGATTTAGTATTTTTTTCTTCTTTTTAATGCATGTGGGCATTAAAAATGTTCAGTCTTGGTTGTTCAATAATAATAATAATAATAAACATAACATGATAAGAATCCCAACTGGCTGGAAGGCAAACAGGTCAGCTATTTACAAGGATGACCAAGGAGTTGAACCAGGGACTACCCAGAACAACACCGGCTAGCCACCAGAGCGGGATTTTGAACCCCGGCAACCACATTGAAAATCTACGTCCTAACCTCTCGACTACCCTGCGCTCCTGCAAACCTCCTCCTACCTCCCGTCCACCTCTTGTTCCAAAGGTGGATAGTGCTATCCACCGGATCGTAAATCACTATCCAGCAGATAAGCACTATCAAAAGCAAATGAGTTATCCACTGGATAGCACTATCCATCATTTGAACAAATGGGGCCAGATGTTAATTTTACAGGATTTGTTTAGCATTATGAATGTCCTTGACATGTAGTGCACTATTGGCAAATTATTCCTTTTTCAGCAATAAAAAATTAAATATAAATGAAAATAACATCATGAAATTATATTATAAACAAGGTCACCAAGTTGCAAAGCTGTCACAATCGTTAAAAATAAAAGTTCTGCTCAGAGACAGTGGCTAATTCAATAAATAACAATCTATCTCTCGAATATGAAAATTTGCCCGTAGTAAAACGTCTGACAATGAGAACCCATTGCTCTATTGAGAATGAATATATAAAAATCAAATCTATTGTTTTGTAAACCAGGAACTTCATCTGTTCAAGAGTTACTTAGAGTCGCGTTTCTAATCAATAGAATATTAAAAACTTAAACGAGATCCCACTAGCAAATTTACTTTATACAGCTCAGACGTCAAGTATCCTGTCACATTTGACAAACATCCCAATCCAGACACACGATCGATATAAAGCAGCTGCTAAGTGCATTAAATTAATCTAAAAATATAACCTGAAATATATAACTCTTTCAAGGCAAACAAACAGAGCGGAAAGATACTAAGTAATGGCCAATAACAAAATTTAGGCTTACCTTCAATAGCATTCTTTAAAACGCCTCCTCCGAGATCGTCGAAAACTTTTCGCTGGTCGGCATATTTGGGGGACGCAGCAGACAGATAGCCGTCCGCTTCTTCTTTAAAATCATCGTGCGACCTACGAACAGCGGGGCAGTAAAATAGCTGCTATCTTCGTTGAGATAAACTAGTGAGGTTCCTTAATGGAATATCAAAGTCCGTATTGGTTTGTATAGGGGTGATATTCCAAAACTGCATACTAGTTTCAGTTTAATCACAGCTT